>VZRO01004822.1:733222-787406 GCA_013397915.1 Daphoenositta chrysoptera | reverse complement strand
CGGTGCGGCGCGGGAAGGGCGCGGGAGCTTGGCCCGCCGGCGGCGCCGCGGCCCCCGCGCCCCGCACCTCAGGGTGGGTCCCACGCAGGCCGTGTCGGTGCTCTCGATCTCCTGCAGGATCCGATCATGCTCGGGGAGACTCTCCGCCATCTTGGAGGGGAGGGACCCGGCGGCCGCGGCGCTGCGGGAGGTGCCGAGGGAGGAGCGGCCGCGGAGCCGGGCGGGGGCCGGCGGGAGCGGCTGGGGAGGGGTTCCCGGTGCGCACGGGGCGCGGGGCCGCGGGGAGGGGGAAGGGACAGGGACAGGGACAGGTGGGGAGGCGCAGGTCTCGGCGGGCCCCGCACTCGGGATTGGCACCAGCGCGGCGGTGCCCCGCGGCCCGTGTCAGGCGAGGGGCTGCGCCGGGGACGCCAGGGCCGCCCTGCAGAGCCCGTCTGTCCCCATGACATCTCCGGGCGCTGGTGTCCGATAGAGACCGCGGACTGCCTCTGCCCGGCGCCAGCCGCGGCGACCCGCTCGGCGCACCGTGACAAACGAGGGACGCGCCAAATGCGGCCCCTCTCCCGGGCGGACCGGCTGCCCGGCCCGCTGCGCCGCGCTGCACGGACGCTCTGAAGGCTTGCAGGGTTCAACACGGCCTTTTCCACTGAGCTGGTTCTGCTTTGTTTCATGGCGTGGTCTTGTTCTATTATTATTATCATTTATTTGGCTTGTTTTGATTTGACCACTTCCGCACACGCGGCCTGTGCCCGTCCAGGCAGGAAGGCACCGACCCCCGAGGCGAAGGGTCTGCGGGGGTTTCTGCATTCAGGTTATGTCACTGACTTCATTCCTGCCGTTCTTTACGTGATAGAAACTTGGGATCGGCGTAAAAATAGAACAAAACCAAGCCGAAACAAAAAAAGTGCACCTTTACGCGCAGTGGCTTTCTGTGTTTCACTAGAAACGGACATACTATTTCCTAGTGCTTTGTACAGCAAAGCTTCATGTGTCAATGAAGGAGGAATAACCTATTTTCTATTGAAATTTTACACTTTTTGGCCTGTGGCCAGGGATTAACTAATCCATGGGTTTTGCATGCTCAGGAGACAGGATGCACCTGCTTTCTCGGCGAAGTTATCTGCACACAAGTGGGAAGCTCGTGTAAAGAAATAGGCCAGATATGCAAAACTTCAGGGTGATGTATAGCTACTTTTCCCCGTAAGGAACTGACAGCATTTGACAAGTGTGAATGCATCAACGTCTACAATTGCATTTGACACCCTTCCAGTTACTGTTATCAAGCTCATCATCTCTCCTGCTCTGGTGCAACTACACCTGTACACGAGTTAATAAATGGCATCAAAGATGGTGCACATCTTGTCTATGCTTGTGCCTTTATTATACTCGGTGTTGATTCAAATGAATTTATTAATGACACCTACTAAATCAACAAAGACTATTCTAAATGTAGACGAGTGCTTACAAAGTGCATGATGAAAAAAAAAATTATAGGAAAAATCCTACCACTTGTAGTATTTCCTTCAAGAAATCACTCAAATGCAATAACAATCTTCCTACATTTCTTTTTTTCCCACCACCAAATACTGAAGTTATAGATTGACACATTTTTTACAGTAGATTTAATTTTCTTTTTTTAGCCTGATTGTTACTGCAACCTGATGCCTACAGTGCCAGGCAGGCTATTTTAAAACTCTTCTACAAATACTGACAATATACCTAGACAAATTACATCGTAATCTTTTATGTATTACTTTTTTTAAGGACGAATATGCAGAGGCATTTTTTCAGTAGCACTTTTACCATTAGACAGTTTCCATAAGCTGCAAATTAAAAAAAATTTTAATGTTCAGATATTTCAAAATATCGACAGTAAAACCTTAAGTAGTTGTGTCTTTGGTGATTAAAATAAAAGTTGCATTTATTAAAAATTTAAGAATAATAAGCAGATAATTCTTTTAAAATGTAGCTGTAAACTTCAAACTAAAAACACTGCTACACAAAAGAGAAAATTTCCCTTTGTTTTCATTTTTAAGAGTACTTTCTTTTTTCATAAATCTGCAGCCAGCCATCAGTAACAGATTGCTTTGTCCTGGTGAAAAGAAAGAGCAGAGTAGGTGACCTTGGTTTGTATTTTTTTCACTCAGGGCCAATCACACTGAAATGAAACTCAACTTTTCTGTAGGCTTCAGGGTCAGGAAAACAAAGTTGCTAATATATTGTGCTGACTGAAAGAACACATAGAATGGAACACATCCATCATGAAGAGTATAATATCAAAAAGAAGCATACCTTAGGGTGGTTCCAAGAGGCAGCTCAAAGGACTGGATCTCAGCAAGGGCATTTTCATATATCTGATCTTTATTTTCTTCTAGATACACTTCTGACAGATTTGACTTGTTTTTCCTTGCCATAGAGTAGCATAAAACTAATCTAACTTTAGGAGAGGACTTTTATTCTGGTTATTATAGTTGACTAAGTGACTCTGTAGTCAGCAAAACCAGGCATAAAAAAAGAGATCCTCTGCTAACCTCGTGACTCCTGAGGACTTTGTGTCCAAGAATGGTGCACAGCTGCTGTTTTCCTGTCTGCTGGTAACGTTTGCCTCGTATGCAGTACCCAGACCTGCACACTCTTTTGTGTGTGTGTGTCCAATATATTTATCTTAACAACAAATTTGCTGCCAAAATAATATTTTTACGGCCTTAAAATAGCTCATCATTAATAAATAGTAAACCTGAAATTTAGTAATTTTGAAAACATAACTTTAAAGGAATTTCAGACACTAAACATCAATGCTTAATTTCTGTTATGTTTTATGAGATTAAAACTATTCTTTAAAAAATTCCATTTTCCTTTTGCTATATAAAAAGCACACAAGAACTTAGCTGGATTTATGAAAGGTTTATGGATCTTGTAAAGCAGATTAGAAAAGCAGAGAAACATTTATGTTCTCATCGTTTTCAGCATGAGTAGTTGCTACTTATAATAACAAATTGCAAAAAATTCTCTGTGATAACTGTGGGTTTTATGTGTGTAAGCAATAAAAAAGCTGTTACTAGTTTATTACCTGCATGGAAAAAAAATGGATAAACAAATGTTGAGAGCAGTGCCACTGTCACATCATTGTCATGATGATGGCAAAGGAAATACTTTACACGACTGCCATGAATTACTTTAATTTCAGGCAAGTATTTCAAACATGAGATTGGAGTTTAGATCTTCCCGTTTAAACAACTTTTTAGAGGCCTAATTCAATATTATTTGGACAATCAAACTTAATATATTTTGGTTTTTTAAATATTTCAAGAGTTTTAATCAAAATTTGGCTCCTAATCTCAGTACTGCTCCTGACAAAATTGATGAGTCCAGACACTCATGGCGCAGTCAACAGTTAAATGCAGGGAAGCAGAGATGACTCATTTTTGAGCAGGTTGATATATAATTTATTCACTTCTCTGTGCCCAGTGGGAACACTGAGGAGATGAGTTCACGTCAGTAGCAGTGGGAAAGGACACTAAAGTCTGCAGTGAGTTATGGCTCCATACAAATTTGCAAAGTGTTTCCTTGAACAAGCTGCTTTAATCACCAGTTTATTTTTGAACCAAAATTAAGCAATTGCTCTGTTAGCATTACTGTGCAATACATTTCCTGCTTTCATGTTCTTCATGGAGCTGTGAGCAATTTTTACACTTTTCGCCAGAAATGGGAGCCTGTGATTGACCCATCCTGCCACTGGATGTCACACAAACGCAGGTGAATGGAGGGGTATTGTAACTACTCATTCTAATCTTAACAGTCACCGGATTCAGTATTAATTTAACAATTATGAGGTGACACCGTGAAAGTAAACTGCGAATATTATAATAAGCTTAAGCTTATTTGTGTGATAGAAGAAAGTGCATCTACTGCCACTGTGGCAGAGCAGAGGCTGGGGAGGCAAATCAGAGATGCCTCAGACATCTACACCCAGCCATCACACACTGTGGCTGGCAATAAAAATAGAATGCACTGATGGAAGCATGACGATTTATACAAAATTTTTTTATGAATGTATTTATATGATTTTAAATGAGTTCTATTCTTACAGAGGCTTCTTCTTCCTCCTTTCCCAAAAAATTTAAACAGTAGCTTGCTTTAGGAGACCAACCAACCAACCAAAATAAGCAGGACTCTGAATCTGTTGTGCAAATGTTCTTGTTGGTATCACAGCTGCCTGGAAATGAATATGTTTAATAACAAAGCAAAACAATGTAAAAAGAAGCAAACAAATACAAAGGTGAATGACCAAGAAATAGGGCAGATGTTACAGTCTCTTCAGTTGTGGCAGTGGGTGTGGAAGTACCTTGGTTCTCTGTACAGGATCAGACCAAATTGCACCAGGCCCAGCTGCTCATCTCTCCAGAGTGTTTTACATCCCCACTGAACTGGTCTAAGACCATGACATCCAGAGAAGGATCCAAGGTACAGGGATGGACCTGAATCTGATCCATGGGCAGTCCATTAACACCTGCCAAAAGCCCTTTCTGCACAGATGACCCTGCTTCTACCCTGTGCTGTCTTGTCCAACCTGTGCTCCCCTTCCCCACCTCTGTCTTCTGCTCCTCCCCACCATAACTCCAGTGCTGATTAGATGTGCCCAACGTCTGCATCTTTCAGTCATACAGGAGCTTTTCCTTTTTCCATCTGGGCCCAGGGCCACTCTCGAAAGGCTTTAGGGAACTGCCTTGTTCAAGGAAATAAAGTTTTTTTGTAAAAAGACAAAGGGAAAAATTCAGTATAGGCACATGACATCAGCTTCTGGCAAAACAGTGGATCTTTGCTTCACAATTATACATAACATACTTGGAGGCTGCAACTAAATAGATTGTCAGAAAAGATAATGCTACGTTTTTTGGTTGGGTTGTTTTTTTTTTTAATTTATAGTACTCTCCATGCAGAAAACGAGAGCAGAAGTTATAATTTCTAAGGTATCATCTTTGTACTAGTTCATATTTAACCAGATCAAGAATCCTGAGAAGGTATTAATCTTCTAGAAGCCCCTGGCAGAAAATGAGAAGATATTTTCTGTGCTGGTAAAACTCACCTTATTTCTGTGAAAGAAGTATTTCATTATTTGGACACGCTGAAACCTCAGGCCCTGTAAGTTATAAAGACAGTTGCATCTTTCCAATCATCCTGAGCTTTTCCTTTAAAAAATTATCCAAAGCACGTATATCTTGCTGAAGGTGTAAAAACAGTTCACAGCTCAGAAGAGAGCAAGAGGGGAAATTGAGGCAAATTATCAACAAGATTGTGAAACAGGATGCAGAGGCTTATCTAGAGCAAAACCACTTTCACCACGTCCTTTCTCCCTTTCCTCCCCTAATTCCTATTCTTTCCCAACCCTAATGGGATACCAGAGGGCCAAGAACTGCTGGTTTAAATCTTGCCTGCCTGTGTTGATACTTTAAAAATACATTTTACCCACATGTGCATTACAAAAAGTGTAATGTGCTGTAGAATAGAGTCCCTACTGGGTATGCAATTCCAGTGTAGATTACTTCCTCTTTTTAAAATTGCCAATGCACGATTAGCAGCTTTGAGTCTGTTTAATTTTCTTTCCCAGTTGGATTGGAATCCATTTTGAATGATTCATGGAAAAGAGAGAAGGGGGAAAATGTCCACGCTCAAATGGAATTACTATAGATAATTTTCACATGCAGTGCCATCCATAACAAATTACTTCATTGGTCATTGCCCGGATATCTCCTCTTTACATCCCTCCACAAGGACAACAATGCCATTAGTCATTTCCCTGGCATCTCCTGCTCTGCTGCTGCCTTCTTTCCTGGGCTCATCCCCAAACTGGACCCTTGCAAACTAGCTCATTCTCCCTAGAAACTGAACTGGCTGCTCCCATTCCCCTAACACCTGTTTTTCTGATGGCCAGACCCATTTCTGCCTCTCAGATTAAGCATGGTGCCAACAACCCTATCAAATGATTCTTGGGGAAAACAAGCAGATAAGGAGATGATGGAATTACCACTGCCACTTTTTGCCTTTTACGTTTTTGCCCAATATATGGTCAGTACATTAGGTATCAACAGGGAAATTAATTTTTTCTATTTCAGAGCATTTAAGTGAATGATGCTTTCTGAATAGTAGTCAAAATCATAATACATTGGTTTTTTGTTTTAATTACACCGTATTTAAGAATTGGACAGTGTATATAACAATCTTCACCAAAATACTGAATTAACAATGTTCTATTTCACATTTACACCCGGGGTTTTTTTTATAGTAAATTGTCAGAACAGCACACATCTTTCCCATTAGGAGGGCAGTCCATCACTAACTGCTTTTGACATTTCACTGACATCTTATAAGTGCCTAAAAATATCTGGAGAGATCCTCAGCTGGTGCTGATGCTATCTTTGTAAGAGTCAATAAAGGCATCAAAACTACTGGTTGAACAGAGGCACTTCTGTCTGACTGCAGTGGGAAGGAGAGGAGAGTCATTGTCATTATATGTGTTTATATAGTGCTTGGTGACATTGAAGAACAAGTACTATTTCATTTTCATTGCAACATACAAACCGTATTTTTTAGCACAGCATTTGAATTTCCTATTTGAAGGAGACACTTCAATAATATTGGGTAATAGCCTACAAAGTAGCATCTTTATCGTTCTACAGAACAAAACACTGATGCATAAAAAATTTCTCTCTCCTTATTAGTGTTTTTAAGGAACAGGCATTGACCAAAACCCTGAGTCAAGCTTCTTTGTAGGCAGTGAGGAGCTCTATTACAGATACTGTTCTGCAGGACATTACTTTCCTTGTACAGGAGGGCTTTCTTTTTCTCCACACTTTTAAGAGCATCCAGTCTTAGATAGCCACAGAATTTATATTCCTTATGTGACCCAGGAGAACTTTCCTGAGAAAAACAGCCCCTATTCTAGTTCGGGGTATGAACAAGTCAGAAATTAAAATTACTTTTGAGTTTAGGATGAATGCATGATGGACATCTGACTGGTGATGGCCAAGTGATCCCAGCTTGATGAGTTGCTCTGTCAGCTGAGCCACAGTGAGTGACAGACATGGTGCCCACTCTGAGTCTATGCTCACTGCAAACTGAAATGGTTTAATTGAAACTACTACAACCAACCCACTCAGAAGTTGGATCATTTTTATCATGGCCTATATTCTTTTAATACTTTGGGGAAAAAAAAACAAACCTTGTTTGACTATAGGCTTGAATCACTTTAGCTAACAATTAATTAAACTAAATACCTCCTTAGGTATTTCCTGTCTCTCAGGTTCTTATTTCAGTTTAGTTAGAACTCCACCTAATTGATTTGAGTGAAATAACTCTTGTCTTAGAAAGGAATATTATCATATAGTTTTTTGCATCAGATAGTTTCTGTGCAGGTCAGGCTTATGCTTCTGCTACATTCTCCACTCGTGCTTCTCTGAAGTTTGTAAGAGGGAACAGTTAATATTAGGTTACCACCATGTGATGGTTGGTATTTTAATTGTCCTACTAGTCAGATCTGGCCAGAGGGAATATTCAGTATTCATTTTGCTGAAGAGCCCATGCCTAACTATTTAGAAGTGTTAAGAGCAATCAGGAAATTTAAAGGAAGTACCTTGACTATCTGCTGGGTCTTATTACTGTGAAAGAAAAACTAACTGAGCAAACAACATTGCCAAATAGTACTATACTTCAAGAGAAAAATCTCTTTTCCAGTAAATGAGTACAAGAATCATTATTTAAAGTATCACACCACACTAGCTGCTTTTTTGGAATATTTCCTAGCTATATTCAATTAACATGGCACGTTAGATCTTGTAGATCAACACTATTAGCTTTGAAAGGAACCGCTTGTTTTTTGAGAAAATTCCAGGCCACAAACACTTTTTCCAGTGAAAACTGAACAATTACAATAAGACTCTGTTTTGGTACGAAAATAGGAAATGATGCTAAACAAAAGGGAATGTTTATTTAGAAATTCCAAGGCCATTAATTTATATTAAGAAACTGTTTGTGCTCAGAGACTATAATCAAAAGGTGATGTGAATCACTGATCACAAAAGGACTTTATAGATAAGGAGCAAGTGCAGTGCTGGGTGATTGTATTATATATTAACAACTTACATGAGCAGCTTTTTCTGATTCATTTGGCAGGAAATGAGCTGCCAAGAGAGATTTCTAGGGGAGGAACAATCAACAATACTTTCATATAAAATAACCTCCAGTTACTGTATTGTTCTCACAACATTTGATAATGAATGTTTTCCTGTTCAAGAAAAAAATGCATAAATCACAAAAACCAAGGCAAATCTGGTTTAGTGTTACACTGCTGTAAATACACACACAGGCAAAGTAAGGGCAGGGTCTGATCAATTAAAAAATTGGGAAACTGGTAACTACTTCTTGTGAAATTGCTGCACAGTTGGGAATTAAAGATATGGTAAATGCTATTCTTTTTGGAGGAAAAAAAGTCACACCTTTATCTTTCTTCTTGGTTTGGAAGCTGACATGGCATGCCTGGGAGAGCAGGACTTCACAGACACCAGCACTGAGCCACACTGGGGGCTAACACCATGCTGGGAGGCTGCTACAGATGATAGGAGAGCTCCATGCTTTAAAAACTGAAACTGAATCACTGCAGGCAGACCCAACACAGCAGCAGACCCACAGCCCAGGACACGAATGTCCCCAGGCCAGCCCCACCAGCACGCTCCGGAGCGCCCCATGGCACGGGGACAGCTTGGCCCTCCAAGGGAGTCAGCCATGAGCAGCACGGCCAGCCAAGGAGGGGGTCCCCACTGCCCACCGTGGTGAGAAGGGCTGGGGGCCTGTGTTACCTAAAGTGCACCAGGGACAGTCCATAGCAAGGGGACACGGTGAGTCTGGGAGTCCTCTGCCATCCGGCCCATGCCAAGGATGCTTTACCCTCCATAGCAGCAGGCATCATTCAGCTTTCTTAAACCCTTTCATTGCTACCACTGGTACAAATAGAGGGGGGAAAAAACCGCCTTCAACTTAGTTGAAGTTAGTTAGTTAACTTAGTTAGTTAACTTAGTTAGTTGTAACTTGATGTGTGGTGGCACTGCCCAAATGCAGTGAATTTGGGAACACATGGCAGAGGAAAGAGAATAGGGGAGAAAGCACGTACCAAGGAGCTTCTGAGTGAAAGGTGCTGCAGTACATCTTATAGACACTTGTAGGTTCTGCTCTAGCTGGATACTGGTTAGATGTTATTCACAACCAGTTGTGTAGTTCTTTAACACAAACTTTCCAATTGTGAGATTTGCTACAGTACTTGTCCTTAAATGCATAGTAACTAACCAGGGGCAGATTAGGAAGCAATCTATTACAATGATTAAGAAAAGTTTTAAAGAAATTAGGAAGGAAAAAAATTGAAGCCAATTATGTTGGCAGTTGTGGATTTTCATTCAGCACAGACCTGGCAGAGCTCTGGTTCTTTATCTTCTTCTTTTTTTTTTTTTTTTATTATGAAACATGTAGCTGTTCTCTGATTCAGGAAACACTAATTAGGCAACTATGGAAAGGAAAGGCAAGTCTTGCAAAGGAAAAGTGCTGTGTAATAAGCTGTCATTAATTCCACTAATCCTACCACAAATGACCACCAGAGAAAATACTGATTATCAAAAACCTGTCAGTCAAATAAATTCTAAAGTAAGGATTTAGAGGGTTTTTAAAATTAGAATATCTTGAAATGTTGTGTTCCATCAGCAAAATCTATTAGCATAACTGGAGTCTGAAATCAAGAGAGTGTTTGTATACAGTTAATGTAAATTCAGACTTTAGGAAATGGTTTAAAATATCACACATTGATGCCAAATAAATACTCACACTCTCACTTCTGCTGGTTGATCTCATCCTGAGAACACAGATATCACATCTCTCAATAACAATCCATTGTAAGATTTAGGCTGTCCTGATAAGGTAGCTCATCTGAGTGACAACTCAACAACAAGAAGCTATAGTTTGCTCATCAAGCACTGCAGAAAAGACAAGATTAAATAATTAATCGTGGCAAAACCCAGATAGTGGGTGTATCAGAAATTCCTGACTTAGGAATCATTGTTGATAACATAAAATATTTGAAGCCATTCACATAGTGAAATTTACCAAGACAATGAGGATACTATAAAACAAAATTACAAAATTGTAGAACAACAAATTGCATTCTATAATGTAAGCAGATCTTGGTAATTAAAAAATTTAAAGTCCAAATGATGGTTTAAATTGTATTTCCCCCTTTGTATACAGCAATCTACCTGAGATGCTAAGATTTCAGGAAATATTATCTATTCAGTGGAATAAATTAATAACAAATACAGATATTTAACACATCCCATCTCAAATTAGCCAAGAAAGACATTAAAGATATCTGGGTCATGTAGAGAATAAAACAAATACATTTTTCACATCAGGCTTTACATTAGGAAGCAAAAGGGATGCACTGAGAAGGTTAGAATGGATTAATTCCTCTTTTCTTTATCCAGAGAGGTACATTTATAAGACAAACTAATAAAAGACACACACAAGATGCAATCCATGGAAAACAGGGTAATAGTGAACCTTCAGCAGTACTGGGAGGATTCAGATTTGCACTACAAATAGAGATTCTAATAATATTATAAAGCAAACAATTATCTCAGACGAATTGCTGATGCTAATTTAAAGGATATTTTTATTTTCTCTTCTCTTACTTTATTATTACTAGATGAAACTGTCCTACAGTTGGATGGTCCTATTATCTATTTCAAAAATTGACAAGCTGAAATAAAGGGTGATTTAATATATGCTCATATATAGACAACTTGTATGTTAGTCATTACCTGCCACCCTCCTCCCCCATCTCTCAGTGTAACATAAGCTTTACATTTTTGCAACTTGAAATGTAGCATGAAACATTGTCTCCCATGTCTGCTTCTAAACATTGGGGGAAAGTTTGCCTGCTAGAGACAAAAAGCAATTAAAGCTTCGGTTTTGGGGGTGGGGGGAAGTGTTTAATGCTTTGACTACAAACTTTGAAAAGGCACAGAGGTATTTTCCTTGCCCAAGACAAGCAACCGACAAACTTGGAGCCCACCACAGACCACTGCCCAGGCACAATGGGAAGGAAAATCAGCCTCACCTCTGAATTTTCCTGTGTGTTTAAATCAGACACTTAGTGATTTTGTTTTAATGTAGGGTTTGAGTTTGAATAGTACTTTAAGCACTGAACTGTCTCCTTAATGTTTGGAGGGGATTAAGTTCAGAGTTCATTGTGTTGTCTGTCATTTTAAAAAGATTAGATAGTTTAGTTCGGCTCCTACTGGCTATGTAAAAGTCTCTGTATTTATTGACTGTCTGGAGTCATTATCAAAGCTTCTAAAACCAATCGACACCTTGTAAACAAAAGTCCCATTATTTCAGTGATCCTGATAAGATTTACATGATATCCACATTTTTGTTATGATCGATTTAACTGTTAGAGATATTCATACTGTAGCAGGTTATGTGTGATAAATGGTTACCAAATCAATTAGCAAATTAGGCTTTACTTTGGTTTTGAAAACACAAATGAATATAACCCATCCTAGTCTGTGTCAGCTATAACTTGTAGTTTTGGGTTTGGAACAGAAAAATTCTGAAAGGTTTCAAATGTTCTTCCAGGAGAAAAAGATCCTTTCAAGGGGAGGAAATAATATTTTAAACTTGGGGATCATTCTGGTGACTATTAGTAAACTGAGAAACAATATCATGTGGAAGAGTCTGATGTCTTAAAAGAGTAGATTTTGGTCATGAAGTAGGAAAGCTGTGCACCACAGACTACTACTATATAATTGTTAAATTGCGTGAATTATTTATTTTTCAAATAGCCATACAAAAGTCAAGTTGAATTAGAGATTTCAAAGAGCCATTCTCAATAAATGACTGAAGGGTTTTGGTTGGTTTATAAAGGGGCAAAGCTAAATTACAGGAGTGTCAACTGAACAATCACATTGTAAATATCACTGACAGCCAGTCCCATTTCTGATGCCCCAGGACTTCCATTTGTAAGTCAGATGCTCCAGACACAGCAATGGATTGCAGTCTTTCTGAAAGAGAATGATGCATTTCACTGTGTTTATTTAGAAGATGGGTTATAAAATCATAACTGACAGACTAAGCAAGTTCCATTGGATTTGGAAATTTTGGCATAATTTTTACAGCCCTGCTGTCACGTCAATGTTTTTTTTCACCATTCATGTAAGGAGGTAAGTTAAGGTACTCCAGGAGAGGTAAGAGGTTTTTTTAGGTCTGTCGATACAGTTGGTTAAAAAAAACCACAGTTTCTCAATACCCAACTTATGCTGTGCATATCGTGTAGGGCTCTCACATAAACTGGTTTTACCAAAAGCCTTTTCCTATTGAACTTCAGCTTACATTGTGCAACAAGTCATTTTTTGTGGTGATCCGTCTGCTGAACATTTGTTTGCTGACTTTTGATAAATACTTGCTACTTCAGATGTTAATCAAATGGTGTTAATAAATCAAATCAGTTTGTTAAAACCTGGTATGTTGACAGTGCCAAGGTATCCTGTAATCTATGTCAAAAGGATCAATAGAAGCACATGAAAACATTACCAGTGCAGGACAATATTGATTTTTGTCTTAAAAATACTTACTTATCTCCTGAACTGAATCATTAAAATCAATGAAAAATCTTCCATTGACTTCAGTGGGCATTGAGTCAGGTATTTAGACTGACAATTTTTGGTTCAGGTACTGTTTTTAAGTTTGCAGGTGTAGAGCAGAATGGGGGCCTGATCCTTAATGGCAAGTTCCAGGCATGTGTGTGATGCAAATTACAAGAAGTAGCTCCGGGAACAGCTCCATTGCGCAGTTTCTCAGGAAATACAAATTTAGAAGTTTTGCATGATAGGCAAAAATTTAATCTCCCTCCATTATTACTACTTTAGTTAGTGTGACTTAGTTTCTCAAACTTAAATCATCTTCTTTTTTGTCATGTTTAAACACAATGTTTAAGTAATGCACCTTCCCATTAGAATTATTTCTCGAAGAATTTATGGCCTTCAAGGTAAAGGTCTGTGTAATGGGATTACAACCATAACAACCACACAACAGCATCATTAAGGGTACTTCAGTTGCATTTACTTTCCCAGTGCTTGAATTTATTGCTATACTGTAAAGTTTCTATTCAGAAAAAAAATATGTTTAGTTCCATTTACAGAGCTGACTTTGTCTGAGAGAGATTAGAAGTAAAATTATTTGAGATAGAATCAAAGAATTCCATCTTTTTAATTAGTCTGTTAAAGGCAGGAGCACCTAAAACAAATATTTAACTCTGTTGTTGAACACTACTGCCAAAGTCATGAAGAGGAAATTTATAGGGAGCTCTAAAGTCACTTGACAATTATTTCCTTGGGTTATGACTTCTCAAATTGCTGTTTATTGCCAATAGCACTACATTTCAACATAAATAGGATTAATGGGATTAGTGCACTGTCCTGGTAAAGATGTTTAATCTTCACTTTAAATGAAATATGGTAATTGAACCCCTTTCTTCTTGTGCAAGAAGTGCCTTTAAACAAGGTTGGCTGTTTTTATACACACTAATGAATCTCTAGCTAAAATACCTTTTTGGTCAGAAGCCAGGCTTGCCTTGTTACCTGATGTTATCTGTAAATATAAAGCATGAGGTGAAGAGGGGGAAGAGGAAGGGAAATGTTCTAATAAGAAAAAAGAACTAACCAATACTACTAAAAATAATTCATCATCAGTGGGATTAAAAATGAGAGAGGAAAAAAAAAAACTTTGGCCAATAAATAGCTAGTTCAATAGCCAGTTAAGTGTTTAAAAAAAAAAAAAAAAAGTAATTGGAACATTCTTGGTTTGTTTTGTTTCAATAAGTTTGATAAACTCTCCCCTCACTTTTTTTTCTTTTTTCCTTTTTGGCAGCTGGACTGAAGCACAGCATAGTTTAGGAGAGAGACAGAGACAGGATTACCTCTCAGTTTTGGGATGACCCCTTGCAAGCAGAGTTAAAGAAAGCTCATAATTTACAATGGGATTTCCTTTGTCAGAGCTGAAACAATTCCAAAACGTCCAGAAAAATAAGGGACCCCATCTCCCTGGCTGCTACTTCAACATTTCTACTGGTTGCAAGATAGCAAACATTTTGAGATCACTTTAAATAGCTGAGTACATCACAGAGATGCTTATTGTTTGAGTCTCTTGAAGTCCCGTGTCAATGTCAGTCAACATTTTTGAGAGTCTCAGAACACTTACTGAGCCCTTCAATTCTCCCTCCTCAGCTACAGGGGTCATTGCAGCGCTGTTTGCAGGAAGAACGTCCCTCACCTGGGCATCCCCAGCACAACCCTTTCACCTCAGCAGGTGTTCATTTGGGGGCTCTGTGGGCATATGGCACAACGAGCTCAATCCACACATCCAGACAATCTCCTGCTGTCCTGTACAGCCTCGTTCTTTCTGACTGCTGGGACCAAGCAGTGGCTTCTGCCATGCCCTGAGACATGCCCAGGTTTGCAGTGAGGAAAACTGGTGGTTACAGGTGACAACTGCCAATAAAACAAAACAGACATTACAAGTCTGTGCCCTGTCCTGGTGCTCACCCCACAGGGATGCAGACAGGCAGATACCATGTGCTCAGACCCAGCTGCACCCAGGATACTGGTGTGACCACTGTCACCCACAAGTACAAATTTTCATAGGATCAGAAAGTCAGAAATCCACCAACAGGCACCATTTTCCTAAGAGTGTGCTAGAAACTATTTGCTGAAAATCCAGCCTTATAATCCCTGGCACTAAATATCCCACCAGGCCAAAAACCTTCCCAGGGTCTCAGAACAAATTAACCAGGTTGTCCTCCCTCAAAAACTTTGCTGAATCTACCCATGGTAAAAAAAAAAAAAAAAAAAAAAAAATTCTCAGTATTTAAAATCCCCACACCCAACTGTGGGAGATGCCTGTGAGGAAGGAAAGGAAAGAATCAGGAAGAGCACAGCCCTCCCTTTGCTTTATGGGGAAGCCAAAACTCCAAGGCGGCCACCACACACTGCTCCAGCCTGGACCAGGTATGTCTTGGAGCTGGATTTGGGAATTGTGTGAGTTTCCCAGGCTGAAGGACTTGGCAATAGAGGAAAGGCTCTCCCTGATGTGTCTCTTCCTGGATGTTCTCACTTTGTACATTAGGACAAGCTCTTGTCTTATGGGCAATATGAATTTTTTGGCACTTCCATTTTCTATCATGAGGACAAGGACATAATGCCTTCTGATTTTGTGTGATTGCCAGGAAGCTGCTAAATGACTTTGCACATCTAATGTTCCCAGAAGTTAACATGCAAATTTGTTGATGTTATTAGAACTGCAAAGGCAAATAATCATATCCATCATCTGTCCCTTCTTTCAGAAAATTATCCCATTTACTTTTCCCTTATTTTATGTTGCATATTTTGAGATAGTGGATTTCCCATTTATAGGCTAGTGGTTTGTTCTGGTTAATTATTTTTAATGTTAATTCTCAAATTTCTTAGGAGGGCAGCGTGGAAACACTTTGTTGAATTCAGAAATGCCTAGTTAAGAGAGCAGAAACATTGTATTTCTCCTCTCTCCTCCCTGTATGTTCCCTTGTGAGAACCCCAGCTATATTAACTGTAGTTGTGATCTTCTCTACCAAAACAATGTAGTGGCATTTCTGAAAACTGGTGAATGAACTTTAAAATCTGTCCAGGGAACTTTGAAAATATAGAAATACTTTCCAGATAAAACATTCAGATTGCATTAGTAATATAACTGGCATCAAATAATCAAATGTATTGAAGCACCTGTCAGTAAAACAAAGGTGTACAACTCTAGGTAGTGGCACTTAGCAAACAGGTTGGCTGTGTACATAGAGCTGACATCTTTTAGACAAGATCAGAACTATTCTGCTCTGCTAAAGTCCCTTACAGGTAGCACATGAGCATATTTTAATTAGATTGTTTTGATGTCGTAGTTACACACAATTGTGCAAGGGGACACTGCTGCTATCTTATAGCTGAAGGGAAAAAAAAAGAAAGCCCTATGCTAAATATAATGAAGCATAGCTAAAGGGACCTGGGGGTCCTGGTGGATGGCATGCTGAACATGAGCCAGCAGTGCCCTGGCAGCCAGGAGGGCCAAGTGTGTCCTGGGGGCATCAGGCACAGCATCACCAGCTGGGCAGGGGAGGGGACTGTCCCCTCTGCTCTGCTCTGGGGTAGCCTCGAGTCTTGGGGGCAGTTTTGGGTGCCACAGTATAAGAAAGTTATAAAGGTATTAGATAGCACCCAAAAGAGGGCAACAAAGATGGTGAAGGGCCTTGAGGGAAAACTGTATGAGGAGTGACTTGGGTCACTTGTTCAGCCTAGAAGAGCCTGCAAGAGACCTCATTGCAGTCTACAATTTCCTGGTGAGGGTAAGAGGAGGTGCAGACATTGATCTCTTCTCTCTGGTGACCAGTGACAGGACCCAAAGGAATGGCCTGAAGTTGTGTCAGGGGAGGTTTAGGTTGGCTATTAGGAAAATGTTCTTCACCTAGAAGGAGTTTGGGCACTGGAACAGGCTCCCCAGGGAAGTGGTCTTAGCACCAACCCTGAGAGAGATCAAGAAGCATTTGGACAATGCTGTCAGGCACATGGCTTGACTCTTGGGGATGTTCCTGTGCAGGACCAGCTGTTGGACTCAATCTTTTTGGGCCCCTTCCAATTCAGGATATTTTATGAATCTATGATAATTCTGCCTGGTGTACTTGTATTTACCTTTTGCTAATGGTACAGTACAGCAGACCTGGTGAGATATTCCTCATTGCACTTGCTGGTTAATTTAAGAGTAAATCACTCATTGACTAGTGCCAAGAATTCAGTGTTAAGGATTGAGATGGCATTTATGTAGTTAACCAGGCACATGGCTTGACACTCAGCCATCAGTTGTGAAAGTGCTGGACACTCCCAATTTCTAGAGGTCTAGACAGGCTGTAAAAAAGGGAGTGTTTAGCAGAGTCCTGGTTTTTATAGACTTAGAAGCATCCTACTCACAAACTGGAAGCAGAGAGATCTACACAAAGAGGAGAACCCTCAAAAACCAAACAAACCTCCAAACTCAATTCCTCAAAACAGCTTTACAAGAAGATTTTGGAACAATGATTGGTGTGAAGAACGTTTCTATGTCACTCACAAAAACTCTTGTCTAGCATAACCCCCCCCATTTTCGTAAATCAGACTGCACATAACCATACAGACATAGGTCTTCTATACACAGCTCACCAGACATGAACTTACTCCAACAAGGACTATTGTCAAACTCTTATTAAAGATTGTGGAACTAACTTGGAACTTCTTAATGTTGGTTTATATTCAATACCAAATCCAATCTTACGACTTCACCCACTACTTCTGCAATGCAATGCAACTGTTCAGAAACATATGTGGCCTATGCAACATCTCATCATAACCCAAACCAGTTTGCTTAGGTTTTCAAAGGTCTTGTGTCAATTATACAATGTCACTACACCTCAGTACCCAATATCCCTATTTGCTTTTGGCAAACATTCATCTAAGAATGATAAGTGTGCCAAGCACTGAAAGCTACATCATCTTACTCCTGCTTACTCAACTTCTGGTTTTCTTAGTGCTTCTGAAGCAGCTAGCAACAATTCCAGGTTCCAGGTTTTGCATCTATAACAAAAATACGTAGTTTTAGATGTCCAATCGGCTTCAAGTTCAAAGTAATCTTCCATCCATCCTTAGAACATACTGCAATGAAAATGCCTTTGACCTCAGCTTCAGCCTTTTTAGCTAAACTCACATGGGCATATAGATGTTCTTTCTTGTAGATAGTTTTTCAAAGACCACATAATATAATAGTGGGCAATACTATGAAAATTTAAAAAGAGAATAGTACAGTATCTGTATCATGGTAATATATTTATACAGGTACATAGCTATGATTCAAAAGATAGCTTAGTCATTGTCTAATGATGAAGACATGACTCAGTGAGTACAGTAGCACTTAATAAAGAGCTTAGTCGTTTGCTTGAGAATAATTTTTAAAGTCTGCGTTCTTCTTAAGCACAATGGAGAAATATGTAAATCATTACACAGCAATGTTACAATAAATTTTGATACTTGTCTTTTTTTAACTGCTGAGGCAGCTGTGATGAATTTTTTTCTGGGAATCTAGTTACTTGTAAGGCTTTCTTTGGCAATGTGTTTTGCTGAGTAGTTTGCTGCAAATAGTTTTGTTTGTATGATTTGCACTTCTAAATAATGGTGTATCCAGGATTAGATGTTTTAATTTTTGTATTTATTTAGCCCCTTCAAAAATTTAACTCATGAAATCTAGCAGTATATATTCTAAGTGCTAAGTCATGAAAAGAGGTAATGTATTAATAATTTGTTATTCATGTCTATGATAAGTTACACACTTGCCTCCTAGTATCTTTTGACTGAAGAAAGACCATGGAATTTTATGTGGTCTTAATGTAATAGCTGAGGGTTCTTGTAGTGCTAAAAAATCCTTGTCAACATCTGGGGCTGTGCTACACTTATTCTATTAATTTTTGTAAATACAAGTTGTAAAGAGCAAAAGTCTTTCATTAAAACTGGCAAGTGAATTGATTCACCATTCCACAAGATAACAAGCACAGTCTTCAGACCATTAACTGGAGTCAAGGTTGATGAGGAGTTGTGGCTACCCTTCAGACATTCATTTACATCCCACCTTTCAGATGCACCATTCTCCTGTGCATCAGGGAATACAGCTCTCTATGTGCAGAACACTCAGACTGGGTCATCATGAGTATGCAAGATGACAAATTGATCTGCAGAGAAAGGATCTCTAATCTTAGGGTCAGATCATGCCTTCCCTGCTTAAATTCAGACCCAGACATGTAGCTTATATATGCACTGCCCAGTAAGTCACACTGCTGAATACAAGCATGAATATACTCATTGCTCAAGATTTGCTAACCTTTAGGTCTTAAAGAAAAAAAATAATTATGAATGTCTTACTGAAAACAATACATCTTCAGTAAGACCCTATAAGAGCCCCACTGAAGATGGGCTGTGTAGCACATCCCACTCCAGGTCACCTGGCTGGGGGTGACACTGGTAGAACACACACAGAGAGCTGCTTAGGCTGGGATAACATGTCTCCAGAAACAAACACAACAGCTTGTTCTCCAGCAGGTTGAAACAAGATAAAAATAATTATTTGGGAAACAAAAACTAATCCTATGTTTATTTAAATGTGACAGCAATTGGTTGTTGTTCTTAAAGAGGCTCTCTGTGCTCACAAACAGCTCCAATCACCACAGCACCAGGGCAGTGTGGAACCACTATTTAACTACTGGGAATCACAGAATATTCTGAGTTGGAAGGGGCCCACAAGAATCACTGAGTCCAACTCTTTAGAGAATGTACGTGGATTGAACCTGTGATCTCGGAATTACGAGCACCCTGCTCCAACCAACTTAGTGCTCCTTCGAGGGAAGGAAATAGCAGCTGTTTCACAGATGGGTGCCTGAAGCCTAGATTGATTGTACTAAATAACTTATCCAATATCAAACTGCAACTGAGTGGCAAAGCAGAAAATTGAACCAGATTTCCCAAGTCCTAGCCCAGGATTCTCAGCACAAGAAGATTTATGCTTTGCAAAAGTGGGTGCGTCTGATTTACTTCTGGTACTTTCAGGTTCTGGTGAGGCTGGAAATATTCCAGCAAAAGAAGGAAGTGGAGACAAGTATGAAAAATTAAGCAAATACACATGTAACCAAATTTTTTTGGCAACCTTAAGCTTGGTTTAAACTTAGAAAGTTTTTTTCCAGGACAAATTAATCTCTAAATAAAAATCTATGACTTGTGATCTGAATTTCCTTTTTAAAGCAGGTTAATAACTCTACCTAAAAACATGAAAGAGAAGAAAGCAATTTAGGAAGTCAGACATTTGAGGTTCAATCTTAACTTACTGCTGATCATAGTCTTATGGGCATTGTTGCCCCAAATGTTGGATCTGCTGCCCAGGGCAAAAATTTCCTGACCTCTCCACACACTGGATCAAGGAATGAGAATGGCAGAAAATACATTGGATACAATTGGTTTTCTTCTTGTTTGTCCCTCTCCTAGCTGGCTGGCCGCTGGGTCTGACATTGCTCCCAGTGCACGAAAAGCAGCAGAAAATTGTGGCACAACGATTGAAAGGGGACTGTTCTTTGCCATATCACGGAGCTACAAGTAGCCACAAGTAGCTAATCTAACTCCAAACTCCATTAAGTGGGAAAAATTTGGTCCCAGATTAAGGTAGCTATTTCTTTCACACTGAGATGAAGAAGGGCTTTTCTCCTTTGCTCTTCCTTGCCTGAAGTATTTTTCCAGACTGGTACCACCGTGACAGTGCAAATGCTGTGGTCTTCTGAGCAGCTACAACTTCTGTGGGATAGAGAAATCCATCTCTGACAGAATCATTGACTCAAAACAGACACAAACTGAGGTTGTGGATCCACCATTAGGCTGTCTTGTAGGGTAAGTTCAGACCTGATCAGGCATGAAAACCATGATTACAAACAGCTTGGTAAATCAGTTATATTTAATATTTTTAAAAGAATTAAACAAAAAGAACTTTAACATTTGCAGAAAGACTGTGTGCTGTGCTTTACGTTACAGAGCCCTATATTTCTAATCAGGTGCAAGGTTCCAGGAACCCAAATTTATTATCACAGAACCACAGACAGAAATTTACATACATTGTATAGAAGCTTGTCTGCATACTCCACTGTAATTGCTTCAGCTTCCAGAAGGCAGCAAATTGCTAAGATAGGTGTTTTTCAGTTTAGCACCAGGCTCCCAACAAGATGAAAACAGCTTGTGGTAAATATAATAGCTAGCAGCCAGAACAATAGCAATTAGGACAACAGCCTAAATCCTGTGGTGGCTCTGGAAAATGTGTGAACGGTCTTGCTAGTGTAGTGATAAGAAGTTTAAATTAACATCCATTAGCATCTCTGGGAATCCTACAGCAGCCCCAAGCCAAGAAATCATTTAAGCTGGTGCTTCCTCCTCCTGGCTAACCGTGGATGGATTTAAGCAGAGCTCTAAAGTTGACATCACCTTACATGCTTTTCCAAGCAGAGATATGGGGCTCTGAATCAGAATGAAAAAAACTCCCAAACTGGATTACCCCTCCCCCCCCAAATAAAAATAAAAATAAATAAATCTTTTTAAAATCAGAAAGGATTTCTATTTAAAGGCATCAGATTAATTAGAAAGATTAATCTAGTAATTCAGTTGTTTAGACCTTTCATGCCCACTCGAGTCCACGAGTCCACAAGCCATAGAGCGTCCA
Source organism: Daphoenositta chrysoptera (assembly GCA_013397915.1). NCBI lineage: Eukaryota > Metazoa > Chordata > Aves > Passeriformes > Daphoenositta > Daphoenositta chrysoptera. The sequence goes on along the minus strand of VZRO01004822.1, from coordinate 766,022 downwards.
GAGAGTGGACCTGCTGTACATCCTTAGTGATACATGGGGCACCATCGCCTACTTGAACACTTAAGACTTTATGAATACAAAAAAAAAAATTCTTAAAAGGGGCAGTTGAGTTGTAGAGTGCATTTGTAGTGTAATGGGAGGTTCCACAAAGCAGAACTACACAAAACTTCCAGTTTTCACTGTGCAAATGTGTGTGTGTGAAAAACTATATGACTGATTAGTAGCTGTAAACTCTTTTTCACAGCACTCATTATCCATATTGACTAACAAAAGCAGCGTTTCCCACACCCCCAGTGAAAATGGACATATTCTTCATGAGGCAACAGTGCATATTTACTTCCTGCAAAGTACTGTTATTTTCAAAGAAAAACTATTTTGAAGCAGCAGGACAAGGTTTTTTTGAGGTAGGTTCCTGACTTTCACTTTTGCTATATAATCTAACTGAAAGAAAAGGGGAGGAAGGTTCAACTTCTTTTAAAAAGTCCTTGGTTTTATGTGTTTTCCTGTTTTCCGGCCAGCAGTGAGAGTTCACTCCTCACAAAGGACCGGCAAGGCTCAAAATTACAGCACACAGCAGCACGTCCTACATTTTTCAAAAATTTCCTTAGCTCTACTGAATGCTAAGGCCCACACCACTCCTTCTGCGGAGAAAGTGGCAGGAGGCAGCAACCAAAGGCAGGAAGACAAAATAAAGTGCCTCTCACTGTTACCTTGGCATAGCAGGGCAGAGTGGAAAACAGTTGAACTAGAAAACTCGATTATTTCCCAGCTTGCATTCAAGGATTGATAGGATTCTACCAGCGTCTGCCAGAAGATCGAGTCACCCCGACAGGTTTGGGCTTTGGGGCCCCTTTGTTTGGGTGGGATGGCTCTGCTCAGGGCACATTGCTGACTGGCTCCCCCAGCAGTTGCTTGACGGGATTTGGAGTAATCTCTTGATCATGTTCATCAACTAATACGCAGTTAAAATAATTGGAACAAGGAGAAGGAAAAGGCCCTCAATCAGTTTCTGTGCCCACCTTCTAATAATAACTTTTTTTCCTTCACAGGTAAGAAAAGAGACATAAAGAGAGAAGAGACTTTTACTTTGTCTTTTACTGCTGAGTAATTTATTTTTCCCTCCCTTGTATAGTACTAGAAGATGTTACTAATCAGAGGGCATGTTACATGGTGGACCTGAGAGTGGATACTATCTTAATTTCATATTCTCAGGTGTGCATCGCGTGGTTAAAACACGCACCAGAAGAGTGTGGGAAGGAGCAGAAATGGACCTGAGGCTGCATCTTCCCGGCCTGGCAGGCGGGTGTGGGGCTGTGCAGTGCCCGGGCATTTATCAGCCAACACGAAGCCAACTCCCGTGGAACAGAAGGGCCAACACCGTTCAGTAAGGTACTGCGAGGGGCGTGGGACGGGCTGGTGTTAGAAACCAGCCAGCGCAGAGGAGCTGCTGCTTGGAGCAGAAATATTGCTGCACAGTTTGAATAGACTTCCTGTGGCTGCCCTGAGACAACATCTGGCGGTGCAGCCTGCTGTACTGGAAAGGGAACTCCTCTGGCAAGCCCAGAGAAAATAGAAACATAACCATGAAGGTGGGAGAGCAGGTTCGTAACCTGTACCCAACCTCCTACAGGAACTGTTGTTATTTGTTATAGTCTCATTAAGCTTGCTTGACACATAGTGTCTAGATAACCATCTACCATTTCAGATTTGTGGGAACAATAGCTAGCTGAAAATACAAGGATTCAAAACCTTAGAGTTGTTTTTTTTTTTTTGTAACATAAGCAGACACCCCAACAGTGTACACCAAATAAATCCCATCTGGGTCTGGGTTTTTTGAGTTTTTTTGATTGTAGAAGCAATATTTTTTGTTTTTGTTGTAGTTTACATAGTAAAAACAGGCAAACCGTGTCACTTTTTAAAAAGTGGTAAATTTAAAAACAAGAAGTGAAACAGTGCAGATACCTGAAACTACACCAATTTTGCTAGCTTTGCTACACTACCAACAGAAATAGTCCTGTCCTGTTTAGATAGACTTTGTTTTGCTACATGGCTGCATATGCAGTGAAGTGATATCAAGTCCTGAGGGTCCACTCCTTTGATGAGTTAAGCACACAAAGGCCCACATTTTGATGCAATCTGATATCATATATTTAAGTCCTAGACAAACTGCAACTGTGAGGAAGTGATAAACAGAACTTCCTGCACAAAGCTGCCTGAGATAACACTTTCCATGGACTGGAAAAAAAGAGACATGATTGCTACAGAACTAAAAGGGAACTGTTCTGCTCTTAATAAATAACCCTTTCTTTTTCACGTGGCTATTGCAAAAGCCAAAGCACAAGTGACTAAGATTCAGTAAGCAGCAAAGCAGTTCTACTCCCACATTGCTGAAATGATTCTTTGAGGAACTGCACTTAATTCTGAGCTCCAGATCCATGTTCTCCCAAAGGCTTCTGTGCTGTAGCTGGGGCCCTGCAATTCAGAAACCTCCTAGCCAATATTTTTACTTACATTTTAAAGGAAGTTTTAAAGAGAACTAAACTAAAAACTTTAGTCAAATGGAGAAATAAGGATGGATTGTTTAAAGAATAAGGCTAGATTTGTCTTCTACGAGGGAAAAATCCGGTAGGAAATAAGATTAATTCCTTCTCATGGAATTTCCTCCCAATTTTGCATCAATGTCACCTCAAACTCCAAGAAATTTAATATATTTATAATTACTTTGAATTCACTTTGTGATTGTTTGAGCAGCCAAGTTTTCCTCACACTGAAAGTCGTGGGGGAAATGAGCTTCAAATGTGAGTATTTAACATACACCAGAAGTTGTTTCGGGGTTTATTAGAATTTAGAAAATACTTGAAATATGGAGCTATTTCTTCATATACAAACTGCCTAGAGCACAAAATAAAAATCCATGGAAGTGAAACGTCCAAAGCACGTGCCAAGAATTCATAATAAACTGTTCAAGGGTGAAGCAACACTTGAAAAATAGACTTACAGGTTGTCAAAAGCACAGACAAATCAATGAAGCCTGGAAGAGATTCCACAGGTGCTTCTACAACAACTCACCTACTACACAGACATCTACTCTCACCTCAGATGGGGTTGTCCTAGAACCAGCCTTGACATCAAGTCCTCCTTCTGAGACACCAGAAGGCTGCAGACTCCAGGCAGTACAATCTGTACTGCACAATGTATCTTTGCTAACATTCATCAGTTCTGTGAATTTCTTTTTAACCTTCTGTTTACACTATTTTTTTGAGGAGCTCAGACTGTGTTACAAGTGGGAGAAGCAACTGCAGTATATTAACAATCAATCAAATGCTCCCCATTTTTGAAAAGCCGAAAAAAAGCTTCTGCTGCTATTCCAAGTTTAAGGAGTAATAAGGGAAGCACAATGATTGATTAATTAATGGGACAGCTGTCTGGTGATATTCTCAAGGATTTGCCCTGTACAGTGTTTCCTGACACATAAAGAGCCATAATATCATCATTTCTTCTGGTCCCTTTGGTAGCCCACGCTCTGCTGGTTGGCCTACACCTCACCAGTGTCCCTGCAGCCAGCTGTGGTCACAGCAATGCTGAGCCCAGGCAAACCAAGGCAGGGCTGAACAGAGGTTCAGTCTGCAAAACACCAGAAACAAAACACCTTTTCAGCAGCCTTTTTACTTGGCCCGTTTTGGAGGCTGGGTTAGAGCAGAGCCACACCAATGGGGCACCCATGTGTCAGGCAGGGAGGGGAAAAGGAGAGTCAGATTTGACTCTGGAGCAATGGTACATGAAAACACAGTCCAGTGATTGCTGATAGCTGTGCTGTCAGGGCATGTGGCTGCAGAAAGCAGCAGGCTGAATGGTTCTTTTTCTGATAGCCCCTTAGCCACACACTTGAGCAAAGAACCAAATGCTAGGGATGACTACAGGTTTCTTGTGATTTACGAAACAGTAACTACCATGGTGGCAGCAATAGGTAAAAAGTCTTAAAATAAGTAATATAATAAACAAGTGCTTGTCAATTTTGGCCTATTTCCATTATCTCTACATTCTATTAGAAATATGGAAACTCACTCATTTTTAATTGAATTCAAAATTGATTGTTTTCCCTTTAACCTTGCACACTTGCTAATTTTATTCTGATATTCCCTTCCCTGAAGAGATTTCTCTTGCAGATAAATTAATGTAATTGGTTAGATAATAATTTGTATTTTTCAGGTGCAAGTTGTTTTTGAATAAAAAAAGTAATGAAATTACTTTTCTTTGGGAACTCAAGGGCTGCTTATTCACTTGGGAATTGTGGTAAAAATTATTGAACAAACATTTTTATCATTGTCAAAACAAGTTTCATTTTCATTATACTAAGTTATCTTGAAACCAATATTTAGTATAACACTTGAGTGACTAGCTTATTGTTACTTAGATAGCTCAGTGATAGGCACCTTAGAAAGAATAAAAATAGGTAGTAGGCCAAACTATAAGTGGCAAACATTCTCAGTCTCCTCCTCCTTTACTATGAATACAGCTGAAAATCTTCACATTGGTGGTAATCTCTTAATGGGCTTGAGCTCTTTATCTTGGCTATGAATTAATTATTGATTTTTCAACTGCAAATACAAGCCTGCCTTGCAGACACTTGTGGCTGCAGAAAGAGTGCTCATCTGATGTGAATCAGTGGACAGAGGAATATTGTGCGTCAGCAACTGATCCTTAAAATAAATAAAATGTCACTTAAATATTGTAAAAACAACAAACAAAACCCCATTTGATTTTTAGTGTTGCAAATGGAATACTGTGCCAACTTTACTCTCCATAACAAGTCTCAAAAAGCTCTCCTGGGAATGTTTATATTGTGTTTCTATCCAGACTTCATATTTGCTTTGAATTGTGACAACAGTTTGACCGTTTTCATGTTAAAAGTTTCCTGCCTTTGTCATGAAAGGAGCTTTTCATCAATATAGACAACAGTCATAACAGGAATTCAGGAATACTGCTGCAAACTTTGTGAGCACCTGCCTGGAAGTGCTTGAGCCCCAGTCCCAGCCCTACATTCCCCCTCAGTCCATGTCTTCACCAAGTGCCAGTACCCTAAATCCCCCTGAGAGAAAGCAGAGGGCAGCCCGGCCCAAATCCTGCTGTTCCCCTCTGGGATGGCAGGGGCTGGGCAGGAGGGACCGGCTGAGTCTGCAGGTGGAGGGACAAAGAGACACGGGCAGGAGAGGAGAGCTTGGAGCAGGAATCTGAATGCGAGGATGGCAGAAAAAGGGCTCTGCTAAGATGCTCTTGGAAATGTCTGTCTCATGCCCCAGCCTGTTTTGGTCAGCATTTACAGTTATGAAGGTGGTTCTTTTAAATATAATCTGACAGAGGTTTTCAGAATGGACTGTAACTGTCCTGCTAATCTTAACTGCACATTTCAGAGCTGCTGGGAATGCCAGAGAAATGCTAATACTATTAAGCTAGCTATGCTATCAGTTACAAAAGATATCTATGTGTTTAAAATTTGGGGGGGAAATATTATTGATTTTCTGTTCAAGTATGATAGAATAAGAACTTTGACAGGTGTGCTCAGATCCTAATGCAGTGTGAAAAGCAACCAGTACAAAACATTTTAAAGAGGTTTTTATGTACCTCAATACACGAACACTTGTATGTGAAAGAATCTTGGATATGAAGAACTCATACACATACTTACATATCAGTTTGTGGTTTGATTTTTTATATTTAACACTGCAGAGCAGTTTGCTGTTTCTACACACACACCCCAAGTCAAGTAAACTATTCACGTCCCAGTATCTTGAAATATATTGACTTCCTCTTATGGAAAATTCTACTTGGAAGATAAGACCATGCACAAGACTGAAATAATACTGATCAGGCAGAAGTCACAGTATCTTTGCCTAGAATTATTTACCTCAAAACTTCATTGCAATGAAGAGAAATCAGAAGGTATAATTGGCCTTTTAGGTTTAGTTGAGTAACGAATACACTGAACTTCCTTTTTTTTCAAAGTGTAGTCAAATAGTGATTATGCAAAGTGTACAATTCTAAACAGCTAATTAAGCAGCAAATCCAAATCTTTACAGCTGAATAAGCTGCTTTAAAAAAGAAAAAAAAAGGGCAAGGAAAAAAAAAGGCCAGAAAACCTGTGTCTTGTGTACAAGTTAAAAAAAAAATCATCAGCTGCTCTAGCAATTCATCTCTCCACACATTTTTATCTGAGCAAAAACCAATGATCTACAGGATTCTGTATATTTTCCTGTCAGAGCACTTTCTGTGTGAAGCTCCCAGGGGAGACACTCTGTTTCCTAATCAAGAAAGTAAACCATCAAGAAAGTAAAAGAATAATGCAAACTACTGTGATACAACCCAGCTTTCCAGTATCTTTGTTCAGGACTAAAACATCACACCAAAGAAACAAGAGCATCTCAAACTTTTCTAAAGGTCATTTTAACATGACCTATGAGTTGTGTGTACTTTCTTTCCATCATATATGTACAGAAAAAGGAACAAAATATAAAAATAAGTTTGAATAATATTCACATACTTTGGGAGACATGGCAGGATCTCCTAATAACTGCATAGAAAAAGACAGTTTTCAACTTTTTCCTTGAAGTAGGCTAGACATCTAGGATTCCACTGGGTTTAAAGAACTATTCAGCACAGAGAAAAAGCATACTCCATGTATTTGTCTATGCTTCCCATGCAGTGACGTTAATAATGTTATCATAGACTTACTCTGGTAAAGCCAAGCATAGTGGCAGGGTTTGTTTTGAAAAAGCCTCCTTGAAAAATCCTGGGATTCTCTGGACATTGATCAGTCGAGTGTAATTTCTTTAAACTTCAGTGAAAAGCTACCAGCTGTCATCTTGTAGTACTTTTTTTGAAACCTGAAGAGAACCTGAAGTAAATCAATTCTTGGTCAAGCACCACATTAGTCCGTCACAGAAGGTTAGCCCCTCAACAGTGTAATTTAATGCCTTTAGCTGTTCATTATGCACACTAATGGACACACTTCACTATGAGAAAACAGCCATCATTACCCAGGACCCGTTTTAGCAGGAATAGAATCTGCAGTACTTTATTTTTAATCACATGTGGACTGTTTCTTTCCAGCTACCGTTAACTGTAGGCAGCTGTGTTCAGAGCTGAACAAAAGCTAGCAAGCTTCACACAAGCACCAAAACCCCATACCACTCTCTCTTACTTATGAGAGAACGCTTATTGACCTCTTGTCTGGATTAGGACACTTAGTTGCTAAACCCATTTTATCAATTTCATTTTCAGAAATCTCCCAGCATTTGTTTAAACTTTTTCTCCACATTTACATTTGTTTAATGGTGCACTACTTTATGATGCAGATCACCCATTGCTGTTGGGATATATACACTTCTAAACAAAGAAAAATAATTCTGAAAAAATACTTCGGTAGTAAAAAAAGACAACTCAATGCTTTTCCCGTATTTTATGATAGAAACACCACTTTGTGTAATGGACACTACTGCTGATTTTTACCTTAGCTGCCAGGAATGCTGATTCAAGTACTTTGCTTATATTATCCTGTTATCTGAAAGTGAGGTACTCAACAGTACAGAAAACTATGTGAGACATTCTTGATACTCTATTTAACTTACTTTACTATGTCTCCAAGGTGTTAAGTGAAGTCTGTCACTGTCCCAGAAAAGTTCCTTAACTCCGTGGCTTTCACAAACTTATATAACCCATTTATCGTCCAATTCACCTGGGGATTACAGAAGACCTCAGCTGAGTCGTAGCTTTTAATGAGCTTACCCAGAGCACAGGGCTGAGATACCGAGATTGCTCCTCCTCTGCAAGGCCATGGCTCAGACAGGGGTACAAAGACAACTGTGTCAGAGCACAAGCCAGACCTGCTTCCCTTCTACCTCCAGCCAGCCGCCAGCCAGGAAAAGACTGACTATATGATTTGTGTAAATCATTGTTTCCTAAACAGGGTGGATCACTGAATTTCAGCTAACCCACAACATCAAATTTTCCCCTGTGCTGAAGGTTAAGATGCATAGTTGACAAACACTGTGAAGTTACGTGCCACGAAGGGCTTGCTGAGGTTACCTACCATCACCTAGAGAAGCTTTGCTGAAAATTAGATTTCCCAGCAAATTGAAGCTAACCTGAATGTGTGCCGTGACTGAAAGATGCAGCCCTGTACCTGCTCAGATGAGTGTTCTTAGTATGCCTCTTCTGAATATGAGCAGTCAGGAAACTATGCAGCCAGTTAGATCAGGGAACTTCTGCTGAAAATTAACCTGAGAAAATACAAATAAAGTGGTCAGTTTTCACCAGTGTGAGTTTTCACAAAGTGTGTGGGAACAATGACTGGGGAGAAAAGGGCCAGAAAAACTATTTTGGCTGCAACTTCTTAAAGCAATGGTGGTAGCATCAGGAGGGTACTGAGAGCTATGCCCAGGCTAGTGGGAGCACTTTGCAATGACTTAAAACTGGGTTGTTTTGAAATAGTATGTTTGCTGTATGTTTCTATGCTGCCTCCTGCTGAGGATGCTAAAGAGCTCAGTAAAGCTCACAGCAGGTATTATCACTCCTGTTTTACAGGATCGAGGATGTGGACAGAGCTCGGATCGTTTGCCCAAAGCAAAAAGCAAGTTAGTGGAAGGGAGACAGAAAAACAAAGCCACTGATCCTTGATTCCCACCACTGTGTTAATTAATAAATCAATTGTGACCAACAGGCAGAACATGAAGAAGTGCCCCCTGAGCATTTGCTAGCAGGTTAGGCAAATGAGCAGCTGCGTAGCCACACCAGTGCTTGCTCTGCTGCACAGGCAGAGAGCAGAGCACACAGAGCAGCACCCCTGGGGCTCTGCACCCTCCCTGAGGAGGCACCCACAAGTCTGGTGAGGACAAACACGGGTAGGCAACCCAGGAAAGGCACAAGGTAGGATTTAGACACGGGCACAACCCCAGCAGATTCTAACATCAGGTTCACATCTTGAGGGTGCAGGGTCTTGGCTGGTCTTGACCTTGTCCTGTCCGTGGTGGGGCTCTACACCCTGCACAGGATCCTGTTGGTCACGAGATACAGGAGGGAGCCACTGTTTTGTCATCCCTGACGAGTCAAGAGGAGTGTGCATAGCCCTGTGTGGCTGTTGTTAAGAAATACCACTCCCACCTGGGAAAACAACTACGACTATAATGCTATTGAAGGAGGAGGAAGTACTTTATTTTATTCCATTTTGCAAACATACATTACATAACGGTACAAAAATCTTTGTCACTGCTTTAAAGCCCGTATGAAGCCATGCAAAAATATGTACTGCAACAGAGAAAGAAATGCTCTATGCCCTGTATAGAGAGGTAAAAAGCAGATTAACGCCCAATTTGTCATAGTTTCTGACCCTGCACTTCAGCCTTTCCTTCACACCACTTTGTATTGACATGAAGGGTGACACACTGTGGGGTAATGGATATTCAGATCTCACCTGTTGAAAAGGGAGTTGCTAGTTGGATGGTAAGTATTTTTATCTTGTGGTTTTATAGGCTCCACTACAAGTAAACAGGATGCTTCTGGCCTTGAATCCATGAAGACTGCAGAATTAACATGGGCCTTTGAGGTGGCACCACAGAGGTAACAAGAGCTGATGTGCACAAAGCAACTGTGTCCACCAAGTCAGATTTGGTGTGAATTAACTCATTTTCACCTGTTTTAAGTATTAATCATGGTGCTTGTATTTTTTCTTTTTGACTTTCTTAAGAAGGCATCTTAACATCTTAATGTACAAAATTCTCTTTCCACCTCTCAAAAATTTCCAGTTGAGGACCCAGTTATTTGTAAGGTATGCTTAATTAAAAAAAAAAAAGCCCAAACTCTTCCTTCAGCTAGTTCCAAATATGCCATTATTTCATTCATCCAGACTTTGGGCAATACATACTGTTCAGTTTTGAAAAAAATACCACATATGAGAAAGACTTGGGCAGAACTGAGGCATTTAAACTTAAAAGTGTGTAACGCAGCTCCTTCCCCTAGCAGTGGGGGCAGACTTAATTTCCCTGGCATTGACCCTTTGCTGTGTGTATGAGCAGGCAGGCCTTTCCAAATCTGACCACTATTGCCCACCTCAACACATCTTAGATATCTGGTCTCACGAGTTTTCTATCAGATGCTGTGGGAGGGCATTTCTAACCACTAATAGAAATACTGGTTTATTGACCCAGAAAGTTGACTCATCAGAATCAGGTAATTCTGTGAGGACCTTGCAGCAGGACAACAGCGACGGCAGCCACAGGGGATGGGGACACTACCTCACAACAAACTCTAGGGCTCTGGTGACATATTGCTTCAGGGTCTCTTTGTGCCCAGCTCATTTGCAGGGGCTCACAGAGGATACACATCTCTGCAGTTGTTCTTGTCCTGCCTTGGCAGAAGCCCAGGAGTGGGAGCAGTGACAAGGATGGGACAGAAGTTCTTTGGAGGAGAAGGGTAACCTGTGTCCTGGCAGACAGCAGTTCAGTTCTTCATCACTTCCCAGACTCCAGGGGAACACCAGTCTAGAGATCTTAATCAAGGAAGCATCTGGATGTCCAATTTTACTGCTAGGCAGCCTTTCCCACCTCGCTGCCATGCCAAGTGCTTCCTCTCAGTTCCTACACCAGGATGTGCATGAAACTGACCCATGACATTTAGACAAAATAAAGTCATAAAAGGGAGTGGAGCAATGTCTGAAACCATTCACTGGGCATGGAATGCCATTGAAAGTGACTTACATTAGGAGAGCTTTTCCAGACAGGAACAGGAACTGAAAATGTAGGCTCCAACATCTCATCAGTGCCACACGGTTTAGCAGCTACTCTTTCTTTAAGTTTCTCGCTGCATAATACCCCAGGCGCAGGCACTAGCAAACATTGTAAGAGGAGTCACAATAATAAATAATCTGTATTAATCATGGAACTTTATAAAATAAACACTGTGAGAGCAATAATTTCCTATGTGATTTTATCCTCTGAACTTTCCGGAGTTGGTTGAACTGGCCTTTTTACAGATATTTGCTACAGCTTGATTTCAGATGCATCCGCACAAATTCAGAATAAACAACCTAGAAACAGTGCAGGAGCTCTGAGCTTCCACTGCCCTGACTAAGAGCAAAACATAACCCACTGAAGGACATCCTGAGGCCAGACTTGGGAAATGCTTAGAAGATCCAACACAACCAAAATCTTTGAGGCAGGAGTGCCACACTATAAACAATATATTAAAGGCAACTTCCTAAAACCTTTCCTGGAAAGAAATTTATGTCATAGTTAAAGGCATTTCCCCGACATTTTCATCTTTGTTCTTTCAATCTTTGATAGTGTGGGAAGGAAATCAGACAGCTTGTGGATATTGCTGCTACCCTTCAATTCTACTGATAATAGTTGTGGAAACATACACATAAGAATAACTTCCTGAATGAAACAATATTTAGCGCATATAGAAGCCTTTGTTCTTGTTGCCTAGAGAATATATAGTTATACACAATTATAGTGCCTTTTACATGACCACTAGGATGTGTGAATGCTCTCTTTGAAAAAAGAAAAGCAGCCAAATCAGGTGGGTTTTTCCACACAGAAGGGACAAACATACGTGCTAGCTCCATTTTTCTTAAGCCAGTTTTATCATAACAGGAAGTATTACTCATTCTAAATTTGATGCTGAATTATTTTACAAAAAAAAACTATGATTAACAGTGGACAGAACTTTCCCCTTTTGTTTCAACACCTTGAACAGATTTTTCAGAAGCAGCAGCCAGTGTGTCACTAGCTGAAACACGTTCAGTCACGCTGAAGACATAGGGGTTTGATATTCCTGCCCTCACAATTATAGAGAATCTACATGAATTTGTTTGGCTTGGGCATAAAAAGAAGAGAAACTTATGACAAATATACCTGTCACAGCAAGATGATAAAAAATACCAAGTAGTTAAGTTTTCCCCAGTGTTTAGACTTTCTAATTTTGTAAGACAGTAATAATTGGGGAATATATAAATGGCCGTTTTGGGTCAGACCAAAAATCCACATAAGCAAGTATCCTCCAGCAGTTATAACTGTGCTGGATAATTAAGAAAGGGCAAGAATACAACAATGGGAGAAAAAGAAAATAAACAAAACAGAGCAAGGTGAAATAACCTCTTACAACTGTATACACTTATCTACTTCTTTCATCAGAAAAGCTAAAGCACAAGAAGGACCCAATCACTAGTCCTCATAGAAAGTCTCCAGAAGGAAAGCAAGGGAGCAAATTGGGCCAGAAGAATTAAGTTAAGAACAAAGAGACAACAGGTGTTCCTTATTTTTGTTTGTGGTAGGTGAATAGTAGGATTGTCATTTCCTGAAGCAAAACTCAGACCCCATAAGAAATCCTGGAGTGTGTAACTTTATTAAGCTGAGCTTTCCCTCCTCCACACTGGAACATGAGGAGATTATATGCTCATATTTCAGCTGTACTGAATATTCAGCAATTTTATTTTCTTGCCTACATGATATTGACCTCGCACATGTTAATGGAAAGTGCTGCTATCACGCCTCTATAATTTCAAATCAATACAAAATTCTGATGTTACATAATGGACTAAAACCCACATAATTTTCCTTTTCCAAGCCAGTATTTAACACAGTTATCCAACACATCTCAACAGGATGACTTGAATCTGACATTGAATGGAAAAAAAGCATGATTATTTCTTTTTCCAAACTTTAGTGTGTGTGTGTATATATATATATATATATATGTAGTATTTAAAATCAAGTGGATGGGGGGTTTTGTTTGCTTGTATGTTTGTTTTAATTTAGTAGACTATTTCTTTGTTTTTAAGATGGATTTTATACACTTTATTTCTCCTCTGGCTGGCAAAGTCAAGAGAAGTCTGGTTTCTTTTATTAGACATGACAAATTTTAAGTACAAAAATTCTAATTCCCCTCACTCTGCACACCTTGCATAGTTATTCACCCTAATCCTATGTCTGAATTAATAGCATCTGATATTTATAAAATTAAATACAGCAGAAATTAGACCTGCAGATTGAAATCTACACTGTTTTGAAGTACTTTATGCCGTATCAGAGAACCATAATAGACTTCCCCATGTAACAAAACCCACGTTTTATTTCATTTATTTAAGCCTAAGATGGCAAGGACATAATCATATCTGTTTCTCCATCCTGCCAGCTGCCTGGGTAAACAGTAAGTATTTACAAGATCGAGGTATGTGGGGAACAGTGTCTCTCAGCGTTTAATTAGAGAAGCAAAGTAAAAATAACTCTTCTGCATTAAATACATTGGCTTTAAAGTTTTAACAGATCTGAGTGTTTTTTAAATTCAAGTCTGTAAAACATCCTGATGACTGCTCCTTTATTCTTTCTGAGTATATTGACATTATAATCTTAAACTATATTTATAATGTTATTCTAATCTTAACCAAAGAATGTCTCTTCCTTTGGTTTTCTGACTGGAAGACTGACTGTGTTATAACTGGGACAAGACATTGATGACAGTCAAATATCCAGGAAGAGGCCATGATGGCTTTGCCACCACATAGGCAGGGAGGGATTTTATTCAGAAATGCAGTGGAGGCAGTTAGGCCAAAACCAAATACCTTTCAGAATCTCATCCTAGTCAGGCAATTTCATCCTCTGCTTTGCTCTATTAGGTGAGTACACAGAGGTTTGGGGTTTGATACGACGCCTGCCCCATCCAAGTGGTGGTTCTGTAAATAGTACACTGGCCAGCCACCATGCCGGCCCATCAGCTAACAAGTATGGCACCAGCAGTAGGGGCCGTGTGGGAAATCAAAGGAGACAAGAAGTGAAAAAAGAAGTTGTGTGAGTTCTTCCTGCCCTTGGTTTGTGCCTTTTTTTTTTTGTGTGTCTCCACCCACATCATCGCCCCATTAAAGCTGTGGCCAGGGCAACCCTGAGAACTGTGCATGTGAACAGGAGCATCTTCAGCACATTAGAGGACTTCAAAGCACCATTTCCAGTAACAACGTTAAAACTGAGTTGCCCTGTTCCAGAAAAGTCAGAAATTTGAGAAAAGCACATTTGTTTTACACATCACATAGGTTCTTATTTGCACTATGATACTTTTAGTCCCTAGCTGCACATTTTCTAATTTCTCTTTGACAGTGTTACAGGGTCTTTGCACTTTTTTTTTTTTTTAAATTAAAGACCAGATTATCACACGACAGCAAGAACCGAGATTGAAAATGAACTCTAAAACCTGGTGCAATAAAGAGTGCACTGCGAAGAGTTGGCGACACCTCAGTTGTGTGACCCTGGGCAAGACTGTGCCTTTTTGCTCCCTTTCCGCTGAGTAAATAGATGCCAGAGGGGCAACTCTCTGTGTACCAAGCTCACACGTGAAAGCTGCTGAGACAGTGAGATCACAGAGACCTTTGCTTTGGTGTCATCATCCTGGAAAGACAGAAGTACTGAATCAAAGGCATCAGGTCTTTCATGTGAATAAAGTGCTGATCCCACAAGCTCTGAGGCCTCTGCTGACTGGCACTGCTGAGCACGGAAGAGCTGCCTTTCCACCAGGTCAGCAAACAAAAGGTGCTGTTCCAGTGGTCCCAGAGGCTGATGCCACCTCCGCAGGTTCCCATGAGAATGTCAATCCCCACGCCAGCACAAGTGCCTACCTCAACCCACCACACAGAGAATTTTGTCTTGATAACGACCCAGAAACACACTTTATATTAGAGAATTTGTAGCTCCAGTTGTTGGGCCTGGAGCACGGGAGGAAAGCAGCTACCTGGGCTTGTCAAACACACACCACGTGAGTTGGCGTCGGTAAAAGGGAAGCCCTTTATCGCTTTTAGCTACACAGATGACTCCATTTCCTAGCTGGAGGAGGATTCCTGGCCCCCAGAGCATCTCTGCCCCTCCTCCTACGCCCTGCAGGGAGGACAGGCTCTCTGACACCCCCAGTGCTGCCACAGCATCCAGCAAAGGCAGGGCCACCGCGCCCCTGGGGACAGCGCAGAGGGCGGAAGGGTGGGCGCAGGGAAGGAAGGAGTGGGTGGACTGCAAGTATGCACAAATATGCATGACTCTCCTCCCACCTTCTACTGGGCCTTGCTGGGGAAATTGTTTTAATTCCCCGTCTTCTGCCCTTCCCAAAGCAGAGGGAGAAACTAAATCCCTGTCGCCCAAATCGCCACCGGCCACACGGGAGGATTATCATACCCTGGGGCTGATGATGGCTGAACTCTATCAGCAAGGACAGGCCTGGCCAGGAACACGGATAAGTGGCACCTGAATTTCTTGAAACAGGCTGCGTCCTCAGGTTTTGGACATCTCCACAGAGTATAAGCTGTCAGTGCTGGAACTATTTTTCTTTCTGTTTTGGTGGGGGGAAAATTAATTTATGCCCGTAAATTGAAAAGCACTGTTTTCAACATCCTGAGTAGCTGACTTTCCACATACTTTCCTTACCAAAATCCAGCCACCAAAGGTAAATACCCATTTAGCTCATGCGGATGCTGACATTGGCTTCAATGGGATCAACCAGAACAAAAAGGAAAGAAAATACACAGGATGAATTTTGCTCTTTACAAGTCAATGACTTGACTGTCCTTGCACATCTGGAGACAGGGCAAAGTTCAGGCTTGACCTGAAATTCTGCAATTCATTTTGTTTAGATAATTTTAAGAATATGCCAGTCTTCCTAAATAGACACATACCATATTTCTAATGGTGTTATTACTCTGGACACGGAGGCTGTTATGCAACCAACTCACTAATTATCCAAGAGGGCTTCAGCCAGTCCTGCAAGAAGCCTTTCCCTGCCAGTGCAGGTGAGGGACCACGTCCTGCATGTTTGAGTAGCCCTTCTTGCTACTAATTGTTGCATTTGTCTTATTGCTATTATTATTATTTTACTGATTTTGATAGAACTAGTAAAGCTCTCACCCTGTGAGCAGGGCCTGATGAAATGGAAGGTTATCACAGGAGAAACAGAGCTCCCTGGCTGTTTCTAGGCACTGACATATCCACCTTATATGTAAAAGCTGGGATGCCCATTCTGACAACCCCGCCTGGGTAAAAGCGCACACCTGGAGAGGGGTTTAGAGCTAAAGGATTCTCTGGAATCATCTTGTCCGGTCAGCAGGGACCATATAATTTGGTCCATTTCAGCTTTGCCTTTTTTTGTGGAAAACCTTTTTTCTTGCTACCAGTACACAAACAGAAATTTTTAAAAATGCCCAACAAGAGGGGGAAAAAAGATCCTATGAAGAAAAAACTCAAAATAGGAGAAAAAATGGAAATCCAGTGGTAGTTTTAGCTCCAGTTTCAGCTACCTTGACAGAAAGAATGCAGTATTTAGATAACTTTTGGCGACTTAGTCAATTTAAGCTATTTTTGTACCTTTAAAACCTAATTTATAGTCTAGAACTTATCTACTGTAATACAGCCAAGTGAACTTTAGAGATCAACCTGTTATAAAATTATCAAAACCAAAGGTTTTAGGCAAAAGACAACTGACCCCTCTCCATAGCAGCACAAGTGCTACAAGAGGCAGCTGTAATGGCATAAATGGACATTTTATCAGCTTTCTGCCAGGGACTGACAAAATCATGTCAAATGAGGCATTAAAGCCCTAGTTTTGAAAAGTGTGATAAATACCAGCTAATCTACTGACATAATATATAGTGAGTCAAATATTTAGTTTTGCATTAAATCTAAATCCAACATTAGAGCATTTCCTCTTGATTAAAAAGGATAAAATGTAGATGTTATTTTATGCTCCAATTCCCACATGTAATTAATGCTCTACATTCAGAGCTCTTTCTGACATTATAAATGTGTTAGTAAACATGTCAAGGAAAGGTGGGAGGCACAAGGGAAACAAGTGCAAAATCTATATGCTTAATTCATATTCCTCCATTTGCAGGGGCTAATATGTTATTGCAGAGACTATTTGCAGACACTTGCCCTGCCAGTGAACAGCTAACTTCCCTGATTGCTTGTATAAACAGTCTTCCAGATCAGGAGACAGACGTTGTAAGGGAGTTCATAGCTAATTTAATTTTAGTATCATTAGGAATTAAAAGCAGGACATTAATAGATTCACAATAAATGTTGGTTAGGCAATATAAGCATTACATGATGTGACTATTAAAAGCCTTAGTATTTGCGAGTGATCACATGAAAAGGTTTTTCAGAAAGTTTATATTCTGGGGAATAAGATGTACCCAGTCAGAGAAAAGATATAATCAAACATTTCAGTGTTTTTGTATCATATATTACTGATCTTAGTGGACAAGGGACAATTCTGCTTTTAAATGTATAGGTTAGTTAATGACTTACTCATATCTAGAAATAGAATGAGACAAATCCTCATGAATCACTGAAATATCTTCATTCATTATACATTATATTCCCAGCAGTATGCTTTAGCTGATTCTTGGAAGACAGAAGTTTGAGAAATGTGTTTTATAGGGAAGTACTATGACCTCAGACTCTTGTCATTTGAAAATACACTGCACTGTAATTTCTTGTTTCCTAGAGAATATGTTTTAGAAAACTTAAATGCAATCCAGTGCTGTATAAGCTGGCATGAGCTCAAGTCAACTGAAAAACAAATGAAAAACACAAAATAAGCAAACATCTGGCACCTTCATTTTAGGAAATGTGTTGATTTATTTGTTGGGTAAAAGGTCTCTCTAGGCTGACACTCCTTGCTAAGTTTGGCACATAAATCAACATTAAGTGCAACCTGCAGGATTTGGTATAGCTCATGCTACCAGAGAAATAGTTCTTCCTACTCTAGGAAGAACATGAAAAATCACTGAAAATAAAAACAGGATAAAAACAAATAAACACACACACAAACACAACAAAAAAACAAAAATACAAACTAAGGAGACCTTAAAAGGTGGACTTCAGAATTAAGTACTCATTTATTCAAGAAAATTACACCCTGATTCTTCTATTCTACTTTGAAAATAGAAATGAAATGGATTATGAAATGGATAGCCATATATCAGCACATAATCTTCAGGGTGCAGGTTACAAGATATTTGGCATCTAAGAAGCTGCATGAACTTCAATGCCAGTCAAACACCTCAAAAGTTGTTTACCAAGAGTAGCAAGGCAGCCTCTGCCCGTGCACAGGTCTGCAAGGGGGAGGAGATGGCACACAGATGTGATATCCTTATACAATTCACTCTTTTGGTGGGTAGTTGCTTTTATTCAGTTTCCTCATATTCTTATCTCAAAACCACAAAGACCCTAGGCAGAACGACAGCTCAGAACAGTTCCGCAAATATTTGGCCCCAGGCACTTTCCTGAGCTGGCTACTCCTATAGCTTCTCTCTGCAGGATCTCCTGGCTCACAGGGCTCTGCTCACAGGAAACCTTCCAGGCTCTCCTTTCCACCAGGATGGCTTTCCTGGCCCACTTACCAAGTAGGAAGTCAACCCACTGTTGAGATCAGCTATCACCAAGAATTGCCTTTGAATCAGTGCTTAAAATGGTTTAACTGTTCCCATAAACAAATCACAGCCAAATATGCTATCATTCCAAAAACTGCAATGGTTAACCAAGTTGCACAGGTTCTACCCCTTGCAAAAATGGGTTTGTGCTATTTAAACCTGAGAAAGGTTGCAGCACCATTTTGGACACTGGCACAACAAACTTCTCTGGCTTGCCAGTATGAGTCATGGAGTAACTCCACACAGATCCTACACTTTCTGCCCTATTCCACAGCCAATACAGAACAGTGCAGGGCCAAAACATCCCCCTCCCCACACCCTAAAAAGGCAACAGTTAGTCAAAAAAATAGAATCCAAACCCAAACTCCAGACCCTGCGTAGTTTTGTAGTCTGAAAGACCTAAATCAATGTTGTTTTATTAAAAACTGGGGTTTGCCTTTTTCTTGCCCACTGTCTGTGTTACAATACAAAATACTTTCTGGCACCTACCTACTATTTAGAAAGACTTCCTGTGAACGCCCTCAAATTTGGGTTGATCTCATAATTTATATCAATGCCTTGTGCAGAATGCAATTGCCAGTTAACGTAACATCAAAATGCAACACTAGCAGTTTTATTTGCCTTGCACTTGCATTTCAATTCAAGTACCTAAAAACTTTAGTAACAACCATACAGGTAGTTTAGGAGCTACTGATGTATGGGAACTTCAAGCAATAATAGGTAATTATAGGAAGATAATTATATTTCCTGAGAAGTCTGGAGGCATGTGCTCTAAGATTGGGGAACTGGTACATTTTCTAGTCAGTGCTGTGTGCTTTTGTCCCCTTTTCAAATTTTGACAGTCATTTTTCACTCCAAAGAGATTTTAAGTGGCTCGTGGATTGGCACAGAACCAGAACCAGACATCAGTGGGAGTAACCCCAAAAACTGGGAAGTCTTGGTGTTACTGAATTTCTTCTAAATTATTTCTCAACTACTACTATGTCTCATTAACCCTCTGTGAAGGGGGAAAAAAATACAACCCAGCTCTTGCCTCATCTCTCATTCTGAGACTTGTTCATAACCTCGTTACATCTTTGCACTGAGGAAAACATGTCTAGCTCCTTTCTGAGAGTTCATCAAGTTCATGTGACTGAAGTCACATATCTTGCAGGAATGAAGAAATTCATCGCAGATTCCTTCTGCATGGAAAACCAGCTGTCTTTCTATGAACTGATCTAAAAACCAAACAAAGTACACAAGGACAGAACTCTTGCCACAGAGGTTTTCAGAAAGGCTTTTTATATTACTGTATAAACATTGACTGATCACTTACCTTTTCTGGGACAGGCATCTTGCAAAATGAAAATGTGTTAACCTGAAAGAATCTGTTCCTGTGATGTTTGGAAATACAAAAAATGCCACTTGCTGCTAGCAGTGCTCATATCAGTATTGTACACACTATGGTATACAGAATCCAGGAGGTGCTATGCAAAGTCCTCTATCAGCAACTTCCAAAGTAACAAGGCGAGGCCCGGGATGAGTTGTCCTTGCTGCTCTGGAGTCCTCAGAGCATCCTCACCTTGTGCTGCCAGGCTGGCATCTTCAGCATCTTCACAGCATGGGGCTTCTTCCTCCACAGGGAGGCCAAATGCTGTCTTAGTTTACATTTATCCTTAAAACAACCTCCGTTACGTGACAGGCACTGAATAATTTCTTACATTTACATTTGAAACAGCTTTAATATTAAAAAATTGTTACTTTCTACTTCTATTTTTCACTCTGATGATAAGGTTCGAATAGAAAAAACCTTAAAATATTTAGAAGTTTAAGGTTCATTTAAGCAAACATAAAAACACATTTCATATCCTTCTTTGCCCTTACATACCTGGTGCATGGTAGTCATTCAAAATCTCTCACATGGAGAAAGCTTATTCGGATGCTAAAAATATCATATGTTTACACTTGTAAATCACCATTAGCAAATGATTTTCCTAATGCTTTAGACAATATAGTAGGAAAGTGCAGCTGCTTCAGCCAGAATGGTATTTTAGTGATTTTTAAGAACTTAATGAGATCAGGTAATTGACTAGTGAAGCTAAAAATTTTACCTTCAATTAAACAATCGACAGCTCAGTACATCAACATAATCATCTTTGCCCCTCCACCTCTCTGTTATTAAATCAATATGTGGGTAGCAGTTGTCTAAGAAACCACTTCCTCTGTGCTTCTAAACCAGTGTTCAGGACCCATTTTAAAGCATTTATTCAATCTGTCTGGTGTAATTTGCAAATAATGGAAAGTATGTAGTAATGCAGATTCCGTAATAAACTAAGAAAAATAAGGCCTTAATCCATTTGTTATTTAGTGGCATTATTTATCCTACATTTGTTCTGGTGCAACCAACAAATAACTGAATACTTTACATACATTTAAAAGTATCGTCGTGTGTGCCTCATTTGCCAGTACAAGATTATTCCTCATATGTACAGGAAATAACATTGTACAGGTTGTGTTAATGAATCATGCGATTGATAGTTCAGGAGACAGTCATGAGGCAAAAGTATCATCTTTGAAAAAAAAAATACAAAATAACAGAATAATTTTGTTAGGAAACCCCTTCCAAGAGTTATATTACAACAGAGCAATCTCATTTTGGAGTGGTTGCTGATGAATCAATATAAACCGCCCTTCCCAACCACAACTGTGCATGTAAGATATTTATTACTTCAAGCACGGGGAACTTCTGCTGTCTTGCAAAAGACTCTGAAGTTGGCCAGTTGCATCCTGCCACACACCACTTTCAGAGGAGTTCTGGTGACATATCATCCACAGGCCTTTGTATCATATTTCTCTTCTCTAGAAAAAACATTTGTTTCCATATGCAGGTAGCATGTATTTTGCTAAGGCAAAAATATCAGGCAAAGGTTAAAAAGGGAGAAAAAGCTGTACTTTTCAGTGTAAGTTTTTTAATTAAGGCATAAATATATTTTAATGTATGCTGATATTCACTACCTGTACTTTCTGTGAGTATACCCTGACCACCCAGACACTCCCAAAGACTGCAGGGTAGAGGTAGCTGGTAGAGCAAACCAGCACCAAGCCTGAACAATATTCATTGTGAGAGTAACATGGGCAGAAAATGGGTGTCTTTTATTCAGCTATTGCAGTGTCAGCGTTCTCTTCTCGTACCACAGTATGGGAAGCGGTGAACAACACAAAGCCTATCTGCATACAGTTCTGACTGAGATTCTCAAAAGCAACTAGTGATCTGATGGGGTTCAGTCCTCCCCAGAAAAGAGTTACCATCAACAGATATGATTTTGGGGAAGTGCTGTACATCTCCTGCCTGCTCACAGAGGTGAGTTCAGGTGGCAGAGACTGCCAAGGGCTGCCATCTTTGCTGCTGCCACTGCTGCTGCTACTCTAGTGAATCAAATTAGGATGCTTCACTTAGGGTAAAATGCTCATGAAGTTGCAGGGGGTATTGCACCAAGGAGACAATCTTGTACCAGGTGTATTACTGGTGGCAAAGCCACTGCTTCTGTGTGAGTCTCCAGGGCCAAAGCCACAGAAAAGGGTTTAGCTCTGCAGGGCAGTTCCCATCCACCTCCTTGGGATTGTGCTGACCACTAATTTATCCCAAAATCTTGAATGGAAAACTTCAGTCTGGTCCCTGCCAGACTGCCAGATCAGTCTCAGCCTTTTACCCAAAACAATAATTTACCATTATCTGACAAACTTCAGAAGAAATCCTTGGTTTGCTCCACTGCCTGCATCAGGATGCCACGGGGCTGTAGAACTACTGTCCCATCCCATTATTTTTGCCTCAGAGCCCCTGAAGCCTCTTCTACTACAGCTCAACTCACTTGGCTGTTCTCACCCTGACTTATACAGCCCTGTGTTTGTTTTCAGCCAACAGAGCAACTCATTCGCAGTTCCTGCCCACATCTAACTGGCACTGACATGCTCAGAGAGAAATTTAATCTGGTGTCTTACTAGCCATGGAGCCCAGAACCAACCAATGAAACTCCCTCAATGAGCCAAACTTTCTCTGAAGTGCTGGAGGGGCTTCAACACCTGCCAGCCAAAAGGAACCAAATTAGTGCAGACCTTTTCCTTAAAGGGTTATCATCTCTAAACTGCTTACAGCAACTCGGGCTATTTCCAAGGTATGTTCGGGAAGAACTTCCAGGATAAGTCCCTGGAAAGCCACTGGTGCATCCTTGTGCAGAATTGGGTCCTTCTATACCTTAGGACTACAACAGGTCTCTCTGACTGACTTTGTGTGCTAGATTAGGTATTTGGCTGTGTAAGAGGGTTCCTTATTACACAGAGAAGGAAGTGGAAGAACTGATGTGTATAAAACAAAGTTACTTCTTCCCCTTTTAACCTGTGATTTTTATCCTTATAGCTGCAGTAACTCATTGAGATGCAATTGAAGGGTAGCAGGCAATCCTGAGTCATTTTAAAATGGCTCTACCCTCATGTGGGTGTATTCCAGGACAAGAACTCTCTTTCAGTATGTCTAGACTAGGGTAAAAGTTGTTTTTTCAAAGATACTAGCTAACAAGGTTTGACTACCATGATCTGAAACCTTGCATAGACAGGACAAGTCAAATGCTAAAAGGTGTTTAAAAGTGGTTACTAAGTCATTCTAAAAATACAACTTTTGTACTTGTCTAGACAATGACAGAATACTCCCTACAATGGCATGCCCACTGCAACAGCCAAGGAGTATAATACCATAGGAAAGGATCAGTAAGAATTCTCTCCACATAGGTCTTCAAAGCAATGGCACAAACAGAAGTGCAAGGAAACCCTGAAAGGCTGGTCTAGACAATAAGGAAAAAAGGATCCTTTTTTTCAGTAGATTTAGTTCAGTCAGGCACTCTTTTTTCAAAACCAAGACCAACTAAAGGTCTACTGATATAATCTGCCAAGTTTTAGCAGGTCATATTCGGGGCTCCTGGCTGACTGCAACTCAGCCTGCTAAAATCATGTTAAAGTGTTGAGCTCTATGTGTCTTTCAGATGGGATTTTTAGTCCTTAAATAAGCTTGATTGAATTAGGTCTCCTGGAAATGGCCCCTTCCTTAAGGCTGATGAGATGGCAGCTCATTTTTCATGCCCATTCAATCTTTTAACCCAAATCATTTGCCTAAACTCTACCAACAAATGCAAAGTTCAGTTTGTCTTTAGCATTAGTATTTCTAGCTGACTGTGAGCACCGATTCATTTACTACAGGCCACCACAGCAATTAGTTTTGACTTTGACTTTGTTTTCACCAAAATGTACTCAGACAAAACCCTTGATCAAATCTGCTCCTTTAAACGCCACGTGAATATGTCTAGCCCACATGCTTGCACACATACCCACTCTAACAATTGTCTTATAAAAAGTCAGCAGATAAATTCTTAGTCATTAAATACATGTCCTTACGCTGGTTTGCTCCTATCAAGCTTACTGGAGAGAGAAAAAATCAGAACATCTCTTTTCCAGGATTGTACTAGTATCTGTGACATCTTGAAGAATACTTTCATGAAAGAAAAAAAAAATAATAATAAAAATGAAAAAGTCGCTACGACAATTCTAAAACAAGCATAAGAACAGCCTCTCAAGACTGTTTAATATCGGGCTCTGTTTTGCTATGTAAAAACAACCCCAAAACAACAACAAACCAAACAGAAACAACACCAAATAAACAAAACAGAAAAACCCAAACAAACCTATTAGTTCTATTTATTATTAAGGCTTAATGACAGAGGTGGGTATCAATCTGACAGGGGAAAATATCTACCTCTCAATTAGTCACATTACAGATTATGTCTTTATAACATGGGTGGGTATCTAACATTCAGGGAAAATTCACAAGTCGCCAACTCAACTGAAAGACTCCACCAAATAATAATTTGCTGGTATAACTCGAAGTCACCAAAGTAGCACAGTCTGGATGTGCTTGAGACTCCCGGGGTTTAGTAGTCATTTGTCAATAGCTCTCAAACAATGGAGTTGTGAAATGGAGCCACTTAAGTTAACATGATAAGGCTTTTACACGATTGTGTAAAGTTTTTTTGGCCTTGACATGCACCATCTGAAATATTTTAGAAATACACATGGATTTCCTGTTTTGGATAAATAGGAATAAGCAAACCTCCTATGCTCAGGAGCCCTGGAGCCAGTCCACGATTCAAAATAAGACAGATATTCAACTGTCAGCAAAGGCTTTTTGGTAAGCAGTTGTCACCCAAAGACCTGGACAAAGTCCTTACTAAGCCCAAACCATTGCTAAACGTTAATGGGAAGTTGATCTGAATCAGATCAGCATGCTCTGACCTGCTGTTCATGCGTCTTTCAGGTTTACAGCTCTGTCTGTCTTGAAACTTTCTCATGTGCTAAAATAACGTCTTCAAAAACTAACATTTTATATATATACATAGCTAAAAGACAATAATACCCATGTACAGATTTCACTGTCTGTCCCCCTTTTTTTAATGTCCTCTCAGGAGACATTTAATAGCAGATGTCTTCCAGGCCTAATACCATTTCTTGTCATCCACTAAACTGAGAGGATGGATAAAACTCCTTTTATTCGATATGACCAGAAGAAGGTCCTTTTCAGCGAAAGCAAACAATTAGCAGCCATGAGTTATTATTTCCTATCATTGTGCAACAGAAGAGGCTCTGGGCATTTCAGTGTGAAGGATTAAAGTGACCTGCATTGCAAACATCGCGTATCCGCCTTCGTCCTCTCCCCGCCCCCGCGGCAGCACCGGCGGCGGGCGCGGACGCGCGGCCCCACGCGTGTCCCGGCCGCGGAGCGGCGGGACCGGCCCCGCCCGGCGGCGCTGCCCGGGCATCCCGCGCTGTGCCCGCCGCGGGCCCGGGGACCGCGCTGCACAGGGAGTCAAAGTACACAGGGGCCCGGTCGATAGCCTATTAGGCTAGAAACAGTTCTGCATATCAAAGGCCGACGAACCTAATGACTAAAAATATAAGTACCTGACCCGGAGGATTAATCACACACTGTCAAGCTGAAATTGGTGCAATTCTTCCAATCATTAACGTTTTGCTTACAAAAATGTGCTTTTCTGTTTGTTTTTCTGCTAAATGATAACCATTTTCAAGTTGAATCGGCTGATAAAAAAGTCGAAAACAAGACGGGAGTTGTGCTGGAAAGGTCATACGTGCCAGTTCGGCATGGAATAGCCAACGGGCAAACAAACAGGACAGAGCAGGGTGGCACGGAAGGGGCTCGAAGGTTTTCCCGAACGGTGTAAAGTGTTTTGGCTGTTTTTCTCTTGCCAAGGAGTAGAGACTGCCCGTGGAGGGACACTCGTCCATCCCACTGTGGGCATCCCCACGTCGGCCTTCCCCGCTGTGAAAGCGAGCTGGGGGAATTAGGGACAGCTGCAGGGGGATTACTTCTGACCGGCAGCTCGGCCGGCCCCGCTGGTGTGTTTTGCCTCCCTAAGTCCCCTCCCCGGGTGGGCGGGTGAGAAAGGGCATATCGACTGCCCAGCCTGGGTCACAGCGCTGTTTGTCACCTGTCGCGACACCCTGGAAATCCACATCCCTGGCCAGGCGGCTGCAGACGGCGCATCTGCGCTCCCCACCTGCAGGGAGCTGCCAAATCCCTGCCACGGCGGGGAAAGCGCCTGGGTTTGTCCGGCTTCCCTGGACCCCGTTACATCGCCCGGGACGCGACCCCGTGCCCCGGGCAGGGCCTCCGCCGCGCCCATCGCATCGGGCCCGGCTGGCTCCCGGCTTGTCCCGGCCGGGGAACGCCGGCATCAGCCCTCGTGGAAACGGGGTTTGCCCGGCGCCCCCTCTCACGGCTGCCCCCCCGCCACGGCCGCTTTGTCCCACGCGTGTTCCCATCCCCACGCGAAAGCACAGTCGTAACACGAAGTCGCGGTGAAGAGGTAACGCCAGTTTCCTGCTCCTTGATATCGGTCGGGACAGACAGACAGAGAAAGAAGAACAGAGGCGGACGGCCGAGACGCATCTTCCCGAGCGCTCCCTGCTCTGCTTCCGGCCCTCCCACCTCCATCACCCTCCCCCCCGCAGCTCCCGGGACTCACGGTGGGCTGTTCCCGTCCCCGTCGGGACGCGCGTGGAGACCCTCGACGGAAACCCGAGCGAGGGAAAAGCCGAAGGATGGAGAAGCGATCTCCTCCTCGCCGCAGCCCCGTTACGAGTTGTCTGCGCCCGCCAGCGATTCCTCGCGTGGCGCGCTCCGCGCTGGGGCTCGATCCCGGCGCAAAGGCGGAGAGGAGCCCCAGGGACGCCCTGGAGCGTCCCGAGGCTCCCTTTGTCACGGGCGGCGTTAAACCAGGGCCCGGTGCCCGCGTCGGAGCAGCTCGGGGGGCAGCCGGAGCCCGTGCGCGGCGTGCGCGGGCAGGGGGACAGAACCTCCCGACCGCTTCGTCTTCTCGGGCACCGTTCATGAACGCGGTTTTAAAATAAACCAAAGCTAAAGCCACTTATTCAGAAAACTCAAGCTGACGTTTCTCAAAGCATTAACTCGCTTAGAAGCGACATTTCAGCTGCTGAAAGGGCCATCCTCCCTCACCAGGCACAATGGTCACTTGTTGCTATCTAAAAACATTTTTTGGCACTAAAAGCCTCCGTGATACTGGGCCCGGTGGAAGTCCCTGTTCCCTGGGTGCTCACTGCGGCGCCTGGAGGGGCTGAACACCCACGCGGGTGCCCTCCCAGGATGCCCGCTCCTGGGAGCAATTCTCGTACCCCGGGTTCCGTGCTCCTTCCCTGGTGCGGCGTAATTTCAGAGAAAGGCAGATGAATAACCACTGTTGACTCAGGTGGGTCAGCGTCTGCCCCAGCTGGGGTCGATGCCCGGCCCTGAGCAGGCCCTGCCGGCCCCGCTCCTCCTCCAGCCCGCACCCCCCCTCCGGTCCCCCAAGGTCGGGGCGACTCAGGGGTAAACACCCACGCTTCCAGCCTGGGCTGGCCAGCCAGGTTTTCCTCCTCCCGCCACAAGGCCCGTTCCCGTGTGGGCACGGGCATGGGCAAAACTGAAACTCGGGGTGGGAAGCTGAAAAAAAATATAGCAGTGAGCCCACATGAGACTCCTGCAACCGAGGGTGCCCAGAAAGCTGTGGGGTGGCTGGAGACCGGCAGAGTGAGGGGAAAGCCCGCTTACAACACACCTGGGGCACTGCTGGCAGAGGAGAGGTTTGGGTTTTCTCCTGCCAGTAACTGGACAGCCAGAGTAGTGAGTGGTGCAGTTTAGTTTTATTTCACAGATATGTCCACCAAAAATTAAATACCAGGTCTTGCCATTTTTTTAAACACTGAACAAATATGTACAAAATATGAACATTGTGAGGTATAAAACCACAAGACTTTTAAAGAAAACTAGTATGTACAGAAGCAGTATGTGTACGATAGGCATTATCTTCCCACGGCTGTGTGCCTCATTTAGGCCCTGCAGCTGATGCCAGTTTCTCTCCTGCAGCAGGGCCCTATCACTCCCTGCATTTTGTCTTCAGATATCAAATCCATATAAAACAGTGCTAGAGATTTTAAAAGAGGAAAGTATTTTTTTTTCTGCAAATGGAACTATCCAAACTGTGAGGCAAGATTCTCAAAAATCTGAGAAGGCACATTTCATCTCACACAAGAAGAAAAAGGAATCTGTCCAACAACTCTACCTGACAAATGGAGGGATATCTCAGTAGAGAGCACCACGGCACATAAAAGGGTGTGAGCATAAGGCACTTCTCGGGACGGTCAAATCCCTCCCTATTTCACAGAACATGTTTCTCTGCTTACAAAGGGCGTTTAAATTAATCTATTTAAAGTACGTTTGTTTACACATATAAAGGGCTTAGTCCTGCAATCCATACTCACTTCCACACTAGCTAGAGTTTTGCCTCATCACCGACAGCAGCTGATTCAGACCCTCTCCACCACTGTGAATAAGGACAGGGTGCAGGATTATATTCCAGTTAGAACACTGATTATTGTACAAACATATCTTACAAATAATTAAATACAAACCATGGTCCTTTAACCAAATTAGAGATGCCAAAACGGAACTGTTTGCAGAAAATAAATCTTTCTTTCTCTGCTTCTTACAAAATGAGTCTATTTGGTGATGCTTTTTTTCTTTCAGTGTAACGGTGAAAGTTTTCTCGTGCAGCACAGTATTCTTTCAAACCAGCCCCTGGTAAAGCGCAAGCCGAGTTAGGGTCCGCTCTCTGCATGGGGCTGTTAGTGGGCAGCATTGTAAAAGCCTTTATCGCCTTCAATGTCCACTTCTTGATCAGAGTCATCAGAGACATCTGACTCCAGGTCCTCCTGTGAGGCCGGTGAGGAAGTGTACTGTGAGCCATCCAGAGAGACCTCCTTACCCTTCTGCTCGGGGCTCTGGCAGCTCTCCGGCCTTTGGTCACTGTGACTGTCAGCACCTTCTACTTCTTCTTTTTTGGTGGCCTGGGGGTTCTCCTGCAATGAAAGAATCCTGCTTGGTACAGAACTACAGGCCACAGAGACAGGAGGCCTGGGAATTCCAGCTGTGCTGTGTGGAAAAACCACCTTGGGTTTCTCACAGAAAAAGGCAGGTGTCCTGCTACCTCCCTGGGCCTCCTGCCTATAAACCTGCCTGAGTGGGACAGGGCCGGGCGAGGGCTCTGATCGCACTCCCTCACAGCCACAGGGGCTGCTGCCGTGAATAGGGCTCCTTGGCGATGGTTATCGCAGCCACTTCAAAAGAGTCAGGAGCTGCTGGAGCCCAGGAACCTCTGAACTTTTGTCTTTAGCAAAGCAAATGTTTATTATGAGTCTACAAACACTGACACACAGCTTCCTCCTGCCCTGATCTTTCTTTAATTACACCCGACAGCAAGAGGAGGGAGGCTGAATCCATCAGTGGCCCAAAAGCAAATGGAAAAAAATTACTAATTAAGCTAAAACTCTACATTTAAACACTCACCACTAAAACCAAACCGAACCAAAACCCTATTTGGGAAGGCAAGAGTACCATCTGTCAGCACCTGTCTGGAGAGCCCAGTCCCCTAAGGGGGCATGAAATGCTACTCTAAAGAGAAAGCAGGCAGAGACACGTACCCAGGATATAACCGTGAAGGCTTGGAGAAATTGATGTGACTGAATGAAAAGGAGGAAATTACTTAAAATGGCCGAGATCCCATGTGAGCTCTCTGGACACTGTGGCATGGGTTGGTCCCTAGCCAGCCTCTTGCCAGAATAATAGGACTTCATTAAAAAATTAACTGAAGATTGCGTTAAACTCAGGCAAAGGTCACCAAACAGATTCATCTAGAGTGTGGTACTGTGATTAGTTTTCTTTTCCTTTTACTTTTACATTAAAGGCTAATTTGCCAGTAAAATGTCTGCGTCCATGTCACACTTGCTGAAGACCAACTCAGGCCAAAATGTTGGAATTTTTCAAAAATATTTGAGCCAAGGGACCTCAATTTTGCCGAGCCAGGCAGGATCGGGCCCTATGTGCCATAAAACCCCTTAAATAATTATCTGCTTGAGCATGATTTCTAAGGGAAGGGAAACTGCTTTAACCTCTTAGCCTCACTCACTGTAGCTGCTTGTGAACGGAAAGTAAAAGCTACACAATTTTCCATGTGGCTCCTCAAAACGAACAAGGTGTTTGTACCTGCCTTCTCCCAATGTTAGCAAAATACATCGACTTGTGTTTATTAAGAGGGGGCGTTTTAAAACACCAGTAGATACAGTTCTCCAAAAAAACTGCCTAAGTAATTTAATGACAATTACTTATCTTCTCCACGTTAATTGGCTAAACAACATATGGGTTTACAAAACAATTAGCGTGGAGTTTTAATAGGTGGTGTGTGAAAGACGGGCATAATTGATATAGGAACTACATTAGGAGCTTTTAACGTTAGTGCTGCCTGAATGAGCCCTCATGGATTCCAGCATGACTATTTGTCTTTTTAATCAAGGTGAAGAGGTTAAACAGCCTTTCAGATGACTTCTGCATACAACCTGGAATAGGCGAGCACGGTGTAAGATAAGACAATTAAAATACTTATTTCTATAGAAACAGAAACATCCACGTACCTGCTTTAGACGCCTCCATTTGGCTCTGCGATTCTGAAACCACGTTTTGACCTGAGCAACGACAACAAGAAAAGGCGCGGGGTAGTCTTGGAGCTGGTAAGTGCCCGGAGCCATACCCAAGCCACAAGAAAAAAGCAAGAACCTGCCAAGCACCCCCGTGGCACCGACCCTGAGCCGGCCAGGTCCCCGGGAACGATGCACCGACAGCAGCCGCACGGCGGGGCCGGAGCGGCCGGGGGAAGGGGGTGCGGTTCCTCGGGGCGGGGACATGGCCTCACCTGCCTCTCACTGAGCTGCAGCATCTTGGCCAGGCGCTTCCTCTCCGGCGGGGAGAGGTATTTCTGCGTCTCGAACTTCTTCTCCAACTCGATGGTCTGGTCGTTGGAGAAGCGGACCTGCCCCCCCTTCCTCTTGTGCAGCGGCCGCTGGATGAAGGGGCTCCACAGCAGCGGCTTCCCTACAAAGAGAGGCACAGTGCCCAGGGTCACTGGCCGGCCGCGGACACGCGTGACTGGGGAGCCCCGGCCCTGCCCGAGCCCAGGCCTGGACGGGCGCCGGGTCCAGGGCTCGCTAATTTCCTTCGCCTGGTTTTATTTCCCCCAGTTCCTACTCTGATCTTTCCCCTCTCTGATTTTTCCCCTCCGCCAAACAGAGACACCAGTTAAAGTCACTCTACGGGCTTTGGCAACATTTCCGTCAATGTGTTTCCTGTTGGTCTATCTCGCAAAGAAAAGAGACCAAAAAAAAAGACCTTTGCTTCCTTCTGCTCTTTCACTGCGATGCCCTAAAGAAACCGTCTCCCCTTCTCTGAGCCAGTGCCCGGGTCCCTGCGGAGAGCGGGGACATCGCGGGGCTGGGCAAGGGTGATGCGCCTACACGAGGGGACTGGGCTTCTAGGAAGAAGTGCCCCCATGTCCCCCACCCCCGGCTGGGGGCTTGCCCGCCAGAGGCCGCGGTGTGCCCGCCGGGCTGAGCCCCGGGCCGGGGCCGCGAGAGGGGCGAGGCGGTGCAGGCAGCGACACGCCGGGGAACCTGCCCCGCTGCAGAGCCGCGGCCGCGTCCCGGGGCAGGAGGCTCTGGCCACTGCTACTGAGTCACGCTGTTTGTCTTTCTGCCTGCACCCTTTGCAATTTGCTGCATTGTTTTTCGAGATTTTGCTTGCGTCAGGCTTTAGTAATTCTGGTGCAAAACAGACTCAAAAAATAGGAAGCAACTGGTTATTTTAGCTGTCATAAAGTCACATCCCACACAGAGGAAATGAACAATATCAGAAAAACGGATCCCGGCTATCAGAAGTCGAGTGTTTCCTGAATTTGTCTGTATTGAGGATGTCGATAAAGTAATCAGCAATGTGCACGACTCCCGGGGAAGAGCCTGCTTCAGGCGGCCAGGAAAACACTTAACAGCTTCTGAAACCAGATTTACTCCTATCGAGAGCTCAAGGCTTCCTGTATGAACGGAAAGGGTCAGCCTCTTTCACTGCACAAATGTGGTGAGTCAGGTCCAGTTTTGCAATCACTAAGAACAAGTGCTGCAGCCCGGGCACGGGGCTCGGCCCCCGCAGCGGGGTCGCTTCCCCCGGCCAAGGGCGCGGAGTGGTCGCCGGGGCCCCCGGCCCGGCCCGGCCCGGCCCGAGCCGACCCGCGGAGGAACCTCAGGGGCCCCAGCGAGCGGAGCCGGCCTCCCGACTTTTTTTCAAGTCATCCGCAGGAAAAGACTGAGATCTGCCATGCGATCTCCAAGCACAATTAAAACTCCCCACCAAAACCACACGCGACATTAGTAAGGACACTCTCAGAGTCACTTGGTTTGAAGGAAAACAAATCTGAGTCACCGCGGCCGCGCACTGTGGTCTCGCTGCCAGACCTGGAGCGCGGCACGTCCTTAATTTACTGTAAATCAGACGGGGGTTGGAGGGAGCCGGGGGAACACAGAGAGGCGGCGGGCCGGGCGGGAAAAGGGGACCGCTCTCAGGCACTTCCATTTACCCCTGCCCCGACGGCGGGATGGGGACGGGACGCGAGCTGCGGGGAGGGCGGAGGGGAGGGCACATGGCTTACCCAGGGGGTCCTGCCGGATCAGGGCGTGCGCGTAGTCGCCGACGGCGCGGGGGAAGGAGTAGAGGGGCCCGGCGTAGGCGCCGGTGCCATAGGTGGCGGCGAGGTGGTGGGAGAAGGCCGGGTGGACGGGGGTCGGCTCGTAGATTGGGGTCCGGTACGGGGACACCAGGCTGGTGAAGGAGGAGTTGGGCGACGGCAGCGTCGGCGGTGGCGGGGCGGGCAGGGA
>VZRO01004822.1:694932-732440 GCA_013397915.1 Daphoenositta chrysoptera | reverse complement strand
CCTGCTCCGCAGCCCGGAGCGAGAGACGCTCTCTCCGTCCGGGCGTCGCCGACTCCGCTCCGCGGGGCCGCCCCCTGCCAGCACCGCTGCCGGCCGGACGTGGGCGAGGGGCGGCGGGGGCGGTGTGGGACGGGCAGCGACCCCCGCTCTGCCCGCGCCCCTCAAGCACCGGGGCCTCGCCCCGACGGCAGCGGCTGGCGCAGCCCTGTCCCCGCCGTGTGAGCGCAGGCGGCAGGTGCACCCTGCGTGTCCGCGGACCCCGCCGTGCGCCGTCTCCCTCACATGCCCCGGTGCTGACAGCGAGCACGGAAAGCTGTTAAGGAAGAGCAGGTGCTGGTATAACTTTGCTTCTTTTTTTTTTTTTCTTTCTTTTTTTTTTCTTTAAAAAAATAACAAAAAAAAAATGGTCTCCAGTTCAAACCCACGAAGATCTTAATAACTAAGAGGCTCGGAGCAAGACGAAAGGGTGTTGGTGAAATGAAAAACAAAAAAATATATCTTTTAATAATACGGAGAGGTTGGGTTTTCTTTTTCTTTACATTGTTAACAAATGCCAAAACTCACCTTTAAAGCGTGGTCTTGTGTCTTGTAAATATCAGGTACACGTATAGCGAGCTGACAGTTTTGATTATTTTTTCTCTGTGCTCAGTCTCCCAGGCATTGCTCTTTCCAAGGGGTTTAGTTAATGTTTTCATCTGGAAGTGTTGGATTTGCAGCTTGATTTACTTAATAAATGTACAGTAAACCGATGACCCGTTGCCCTCTGGAATAACGACGTGCATGATATGAGGCAGCAGAATGGAGGGCCCCCACAATATTTTACAAGCTGTCGATTCAAAATCTTGAGAACAAGTTTATGCAAAAAGAAAAAAAATGTTTTGCTGTATTATTGGAAAACAAATAAATAGAGGAAGAGATTATTCTTTTCTGACTTTTATACAAGCAATAGGCCTTGTTAAAAGGAAGTTTTAATGACACAGTTATTACATTCCACTACCACTGCATAATCCCTAACAAGAAAAATGAAGCACTTAATTTTGCAGTTCTACAGAACCGCCCCTTTCAAATTCAATTGTTAGACCTCAGCCTTCCTCCTTCCACGGGTTGGAGACTATTAAATCTGCATTCATGAAATGTCACATTTATTGAACTACATAATTTTTTAATATCACTAGTGCAGGTTTTATAGTTGATTTTATTGTTTTTATGGCCATTCGGGGCTCTAAAACCCGGATTTTTTCAATGTTGTCCTTATAATTTTTTTCACACAGTCAGAACTAATAAAATAGAACAGTTGTGACTTTTTAATGCAAGGGGTCTCGGAGTTTCAATATTTTCACTCTGCTGGATACTAAAACCAATAAAAATACATGAGATTTTAATTATTTTCTGGATTAAATAAAACCTTTTCCTTTTCGCTTGGAACATACATTTTGTTTGTAGTTTCTGCCGTGAGGGAGATAACGCAGCTTCGGACAAAATACATTATTACCAATATTGTTGCAATGAGTACAGTTTTGACCGGATTTTACAGTCTAACGGGCATTTAAAGTAAGGTGCTGTAGATCAGGGCAACCAAGACAGTGCTTTAGTATTTCTATTATTTCTTCTCCAGGTTCCCTCTGGAAAGCTCTCCAATTTATCTGGAAAACCCTAGGTGGGGGGGAGGAGGGGAGAAAGAGAGAAGCCTTGGGAGAGAGAAAATATACGCCTTTTCCGATTAAAAAAAGGAATTCTTTCACATTAATTTTCTTGGTATGCACTTGAAACACCCCCAAGTTTTCCTGCTAATCTCGGGATTTCTGGAGGGCGGCGGGGCGGGATGCGTGCATCCCCGCACTGGCACGGTCTCGGCCCGAAGGGATCGGCTGGAGAACTCATTATTTTGTGTAATAACTTCGGG
Source organism: Daphoenositta chrysoptera (assembly GCA_013397915.1). Taxonomy (NCBI): domain Eukaryota; kingdom Metazoa; phylum Chordata; class Aves; order Passeriformes; genus Daphoenositta; species Daphoenositta chrysoptera. The sequence continues at coordinate 730,537 of VZRO01004822.1, read as the reverse complement.
GCCCTGTCTTCCCCTTCACTTTCCGTGAAATCACCCGCCTTCGAGGAGTTCTGGGCTCAAGGAAAAAATAATGAAAATCAAGGCCCCCACTTGCTGCAGGCGGCCCCGCTGCAGCCCCGACGGCGGAGCCGTGAGGGACCCGGGCCGCGCTCCCCCGGGGCGGGCAGAAAGAGCGCTCTGGCCGGAGGAAGCCGATGTGAATGTGCTGCTTCGTGTGTCCCCCCAGGTCGGGGGCTAGCGGGGAGGGGTCGGACGGGCTCCCCGGAGGAAGAAGAGGGGTCCCGGCTGCCACCGGCCGCCCCATGAGTGATGTTGCCACGCCGGCCTCGCAGGACGTGCCCCCGGGGCTGTGCTGCACGCCCGGCCCAGCCTCGTTCATCGGCTGCTTTGAGCCTGTTTCCCTCCCCTTCCAGCCCTTGTTCTGCGTGGAGCAGCTTTCCCCGAAGCCGGCGCTCCACAGGTGCCTCGAGCGGCGATGGGGGAATCCTTTGCGGGAGGAAGCGGCACCCACGGGCTCCGGTGGGGCTCTGGAGCCTCCCGCCGGCCGCCACCGCCTCCGTCCCGGGGCTGCGGGCAGTCGGCAGCACCGCGGCGGCGGCGCCGGGCCCGGTCCCGCTCGGCGGCCCGGCTGCGGGTGGTCGGATCTCCCTCTCCCCCAGCCCCGGGGCGGGGGCGCAGCACCGCTTTAATTTAGCGTTTATGTGTCACCGTGTTCGTGAGCGGCTTTTACGGGGCGGCGGTAACGCGAAACACCTGGACGGCGGCACCGCGGGCGCGCACGGCAGGGGCGGGGGCGGGCGGCGGAGGGCGCCGAGCTGTGCCGGCCTGTCCTCAGGCCGGTGCGTTAAAATAAAATAAGAATAATTTTAAAAAACCCAAAACCACAATCCCCCCCAGTGTCAGAAAATCAGGAAATGAAAGCTTCCAAAACCAGCGACACACGCCAGGCGATATTTCCACCGCACCCATGATTATCTGTGATAAATGCCCCGATAAACAGAATATTCCTGAATCCTGGAGTGGTTAAATCGGGCAATACATAAACCGGTCCACAATTTATAAGTGAGCGTGTCTGGAATCACAGCACACTTTCCTTTGCCTCACGGATTGTTATCACTAACGTGTACCTAGCAGGTTTCTGCTCTCCAAACTGGGATTTTCACCCACAATCGCACCCTCTGTGACACTGCAGGCTTCGGCAGAGTTACACCAGTGATGGATCATTCCTAGCTGCAATAACTGCGCTTGGCTGTACAGAATTAGTGAGCAAATCAGCAAAGCTCCATCTTTTTAACAGCTGGAGCAGGCTACCAGCAGCGTCATTCCCTGATGCTACAGGACACTTTCCAGGAGGATCCAGCCTACAGCCATTCCACCCTTTCCCATTATTGAAAATATTTCAAGACTCTTCCAAGAGAGGTGAGGCCACAGCCTTGAACACCTTCCAAGGAGGAAATAGGAGGGAGTTCACCTCTCTGATTTTCCTAGCATCATGGAAGCCAGACTGCTCCAGACAGAGGCACTGCACGTTGCAGGGTGATGTCAGTAGGTGCTGCCTTCTTCCAGATAACTCATCTGTTAGATATTCACTTCTTACAACTTCCTCCTCCTCACCGTTGTGATTTGATTTAATAAATGAGTTACAACTGTAATAAACATTAAGGCAAGTCAGTCTTAAAGGCATTCATTATATGTAGCAGAACAAGACAAATCTTGGTCTAAAAACGGGTGGACAACATATAAACTATTATTCTTGGCAGAGCTAGAAGGAGCTTATAGTGTTTTGTTCTACATCCCTATGATTTTGCCTAATTCAAATCATTCAAGTGAAAAAAATTCTGTGCTGAGGGAATCTGCATCTTGCTGAGTACATTTAAGGTTTCAGCAAAATGGGTTCCGCTGTTTCTGAGCATTAGGTTAGAAGGAAGCAGATTTTTTTTCCCCTGGCATTTAGATATCCTTGCTTTGCCCTGAAAACCTGCAGAACCCCATCACAGAGAAAACTTCAAGAGATGAAAGCAACCAGCAAAAAGTCGGCCAGGAGTTGTCTCTTCAGTTCTTCCTTTGCTCTTTTACTCAGGGTTGTGGTTTAGAGTCAGGCAAAATAAAGATCCCAAACCTCTGCAGAGAGACACAGACACCTCTGGAATGTTTAAGCCGCTCATGGGCTTGACTTAGCTCTCTGATGATTTGAAGAGCTCTTCTTTCCCAGCGCTGAATATTTGTGGGTATGAGAGATGGGCTGCCACCAGCAAGTGCCCTTTTCACCAGCTCTGATGAAAAAAAAAAAAAAGCAAGCTACAGAAAAGCTTTAATGGTGCTTCTGAGTCTTGTCAAGGATTTCCAAGGCAGCACATGCCAGACCCTCAGGGGAACACATTGTTAAGGTGCTTCCATTTCCTGTAGCCCCCAATATCATTAATATTTCCTCTGGGATACCTTGACTTACAAGGTGGAATATGCAACATTTATGGCTCTGTAGTAAAAGGAAGGAACGCATGGCCCCACATTATAAACATAGTTTAACACCGCTTTCTTTCTGGACTGGGCTGTCTTAGCGATTATTGTGATACCAGTATCTCTAAACCAGTTTAATTCAGCTGAAATGTGACATAATTCGCCAGAGTTTGCTTTGGAATTGCAAAGAGGCATCCTGTTAAGCTACATAGATGGTAATGTTTTTTGAAATGCACTTTTCTAACCCTTCCTTGGTCTGAAGACTTTCTTATCTGACCATTATGAGAATGTGGTGAACAATGCTATGAAAAACAAAGCAATATATTTTTCCTTATAGGCTCATATTTCCTATATATCTGCCACCAAAAACATGAGGTATTCTGGATCCTGCCTATAAGTGCGACTGAAAGCTGCTCGTTTAATTATATTTATTTGGGGTGATGGCAACGGTAACATGTTAAAACTTCTCTGTATTCTTATGTGTTGGCTACACACATAAAGATTACACCCAAAACCATATATAATTCCCAGGGGCTAGATTGCCTCTCACATCTTGCACAATCATTTACGTAAGTGCAAACTGAATCTAAAATGCTGCTAACACAGACTGCTGGCTACCGTACACCCACTCTATGTTGACATAAATGACTATAACAAGACACCAGACAATGGAGAATCTGCCTAAACTACAATGATGACAAAACATCTTTTTTTTTTTTCTTTTCTTTTCTTTTTAACAGAGCAATCAGAACACAGAATATTTTATGTTTCAAAGAGGACTTGTGGAGCAAGATTTTTCACGGTAATAGTTCTGATGAGTCCAAAGTACACACAGCTAAATTTGATGTCAGTAGGAATTAGGTATGAATAGGGAGTGTTACTTAGTTATTTTTGTTAATGTTTTCCAGAGCTTACACATTCACTCTACATTTTTTAGCAAACTTTATCATTTTGGCATCATAAAATCAATCTCTAGACAGGTTTGTTTGATCCAAAGCAGACACACACATGCAGTTGCTGTTAATAGTCAAATACAGAAGCTTACAATAACCATCTAGCTAACTATTAATGGTTGTTTAACACTGGGGTTAGAAGGATGGACCTGAAATCTGTCCTCATCTAAAAACACAGTGCTAGACTCTCAGCTGCAGAAATTATTCAAAAGGCTTCATTTTCACAGGTAGAAGCCAAAATACTTGGGTAGAATTGGCTCTAGAAGGTTAGAGGAGGAATTGCCTTAGAGACAAATTCAGAACTTGTGCAATGGATTTGGAGTCCATTGAAGCTGATGATTTTCATAGGCAAATCATTAATTTTTCATAACAGACTGAGAGAATATGCCTTGGTGGTTGCACATGGAAATATCTCATAAAGTACAATATTAAATACCAGAAAGGAAAGGAAAGGAAGAATAATTTTTCCCTAAGGCAGATGTCTCCCCTTCTTGCTCCTGCCCCTGAGCTGAGGTCTCCCTGTAATGGAAACTGCATAGCCCAGAACTGACTGACAAAACACAGCAGCATCAGTCACAGACTGTACCCAGCCTCGAGTCTCTGGGTCCAGAGACCTCATCATTTCAATTACACTGTTAGTTCATGCCAGAGGTGTCGGGAGAGTTACACAGCACAACTTCTACTTATTATACTACTTCTCATAAAAGCAAAGAGTGAGTTGCACATGACATGAAAATAAATATGCCAATATAAAATCTGTATATATCTAAAATCTGTATTCAAAACATTACAGTACTTTCCAAATACTTTAAGGTTTGGGCTTGACTAACTTTTTGGAACAGCTGCTCGTTCTTAATCCTTCCTTAGTTTGTCCATCTCATAAACTTACCTCATCCCAGTACTGGGGTTGGAAGTTGTAGGTGTAGATATAGAAGTTTTAGTGTTGCAAAATCTAAACCATAGCCCATATGTTCCCTTGAAGTCAAACCATGACACCAGGGTCAAACCTGATACAGATGCTAATCGAAATCTTGATCTCTAACCATACTTTGTTTATTTTAAAATGCTTATTTTAAAACCTTACAGCAAAATTAATATGAAAATATATAAATAGGTGTCCGAGTAGCATCCTCAGCAGACAGACAGGTGACACAGACGGGTGCTGAGAAGAGGCAGCTGGTGTTCAACCCAGAGCTTAGTGCTACACCCTCGAAGATGGACAGCTTGTACCTGTGCAGCTCAGCTTCTGCACAGTAATTCAGAGGCAGATCTACAGCCCACACTTTTGCACCTAACTGCTGGAGCAGACACATGCAGGAAATGCCTGGAGAAGGATACTGCACTACACTGGGGATTCCCTTCCCCAGCAGTGTCAGTGAATCCCCACCATTCCAAAGCATGTCTGCCTCCAAGGATTCCAAGGCAGCCACGGGCAGTGCAGGTTGTGGGGGTCATTCATACAAAGAGCAATGAGAAATGTTATGCATATAGGTCACGTGCCAATCCATACAGTTCTTCACATGTCAAGGTACAGCCAAAGATATAATCTGAACAAAAATGGGCTTCTTAAAATTTGTTCAGACTCAGATATATATACAGATATATTTGGGGAGGAGGTGCAGAAAGCAGACTGGTCACCAGGACAGACTTCAGAGATCCTGTAGAGTGAGGGAGAGAGACCCATCAATTACAGAATCATAATCGATCAAAATTATTCCTTGTATAGTGTTACCAACATGTACTAGAAATTAACTGCAGAAATATCTTCATTTAGAAGAACAGATTCTACACTGCTCTCTGTGTAGCTGTGTGTTTTGATTTTGTGTAATCTTTGGGAAATCGATACATTTTCAGTAATTTTCTTAAGAAGGCAGTGCAAATTAAAGTTTTAGGATTAATTAACACAATATAACCAATTAAAACTGAAGGTAGAGGTAACTCCCATTTGTCCTTTGAAGAACATCTGCCAGTCTGGGAGGAACAGTGTGAACTCTTTCTGACTTTTGCCATCACATTACCTTTTAAGAGATTGATTTGTGAAGAAAGAAGGTCTTCGTCAGTCTCAGATGTACTGGTCATAAATAAAGGCAGGTTTAGCTGGACCATGATTACAGAATCAAGTCAGACTACTCTGCTTTTGAAGATAAATAAGCAATTGAATATTAAGATGTGCCTACACTGAGCCCAATGTGTCACTTAATCTCTGCGGCTTCCCAAGCTGCTTTTCTATTGTTTTTGTCTCTTTCACGTTACATTACATTGCCCCTCAGGACTGAATCTATTGGTAGACATGACATTGCTCTTTATGCAGCCTTCACAGCACCCATCTGACACCTGTAAAATATTAAACTGTAAGAATGTGCACTAAAGTCAGTTAGCCAGGATAAGTGTGTTCTATAGATAAATGGGTTTGTTTGGGAGAGAGCACCACAGCTCTGTCTGTATCACTGAAGGGTAAATTCCTAAAGAGTCAGGATGCTGTAGATAACCATTAAATCACAGAAAGCAGCAGAAGGAAGTCATGTCGCCCACAGTGCACACTCCTCAAACCCTCCTGCAGTTGAAACTGTTGCAATACAATGGACTTTCAATTTTGCCTGTTGCATTTTCTACAGTTTTCTTCACATTTAGTTCACATATGGGCTTTGAATACTTAAGTCTCACTGTCTGTGGGTTTCATGATTTGAACAGTTTCTTAGAGACTATTGATAAAGCCCAAACAGGAACAGTTTTACCACATCTGCCCTAACTTACACCCAGGGCTGTGCTTTCTCCAGAGGAGACCTGAACCAAAGTTCTGCCAGCATTGCCACGGACAGTAATGCAAATGGGACATGAACAGTGCTTTTGTTGCTTTTGGGACATGCAAGCAACCCCTCTTGGGGTTGGTGGGCAAGGGCACTGCTGAGTTTGTGCCCACAGGTCTCTCTACTGGGCGAGAGCATCACAAAGCTGTGTGCTCCTGGCAAAGGTTACACACTGAGACCAGGAACGCCCAGGTCAACCCCACGCATCGGGCAAGGCCGGGGATGATAAAGCCTTGTTATTACATTTTCTTTCTGTTATGCCTGTCAGTTTTTATGCTACTCTCTTGTTCCACGCTAACCTAGTTTCTCTCATTCTTGCAGGTTTACACTTAAAACATTAGTTGACAGTTATTATGTCATCTTGCTCCCTAAGCGTTGGTTAGCAAACTATGCTGTCAGCTCTTTGTACTTTTTCTCATCAGGCAGTTCTTCCAAGCGTATAGCTACAGTTGGCTCTTCTTCTCTGAACTTCCTCCAGCTTGGCTTCCCGGTAGCGAGGCACAGAGAACTGCACTCACCTTTTCCAGATGCTATCGCACGTCAGTTCCAAGAAGAGAGACTCACTTGCTCTTTCCCTGTGGTGTGTCTCCACGAGAGCCCCAAATCATATTGACATTTTTAACTGTCACATCGCCTCGAAAATTCAAATGCAAATTCAGAGGCCCTCCTTGCTCAGCACAGCAGTCACCATTTGTTTTCTGCCCTTAAAGAAAAGGAAGACCTCGGACCTCATCTTTCTAACAAACATTACTATTTCTGTAGAGACCTCAGATTGTTTTCTAACTTTTCACACTAATCACGTGAATTGGCTTATTTATGACATGGAGAGGAACAATAGGAAGTATTAACTAACCCGGTACTGGTGGTCAGAATAAAGCAAAAACAAAGCTGGTTTCCAGTTCTCTGCAGTGAGACTGATTTTCCATTGTCATTCCACATTATCTACCCATTTAAGTCTGCTCATGCAATTCTGTTGTGCATCCTGTAATTCTCTTTTAGTAGGTTTAAAACAAACAAAAGGAAGTACTTTTTCACACAGAGCATAATTAAATTATGAAACTTGTTGCTGTGGGAAGCGCTGGATGCCAAAAGTACAAATGGGTTCAGAAAAAGAGAAGACAAATTAATGGAGGATAGGTACATTGATGAGTATTAAACATAGTAGCTTGCTCACAGTGTTTGGCTCAGGAAGCCCTTTCAGAGCTGTTTGATGAAAGCAGGAAAGGATTTTTTTACTGGTGCCTGTTTCTCCCACAGTTCCCCTCAGTAGTCTCTTCTGGTCACTGGCAGGAAGAAGATATTGGAGTTAATGGTCTTAGTAAAGAAGCTCTAGTGCTCCTCTCCTAATGAGACACACAGATGTCAACAGATGCCTGTAAGTATAAAAAATACAATCTTTAAGCCAAAAATTGTCTTCTTTTTTGGTGTTTTTATCAGATCTGATCCAGCTGACTTTAATACATGCTGTTTACAGCAAAGTGTAGGACTGAAACAGGGTATTTTAAGGTTTCAGCATGGCTAGATTTATTAGCCCAGCCAAAAGTTTGATTTTACAGATATTACAGGTTGGATCAACTTCATTGGGGACTGATGTCAAGAGGCAACCTGTTATCTGTGCTGCGAAAGTTGTATCTGCTCCTGGAGCTCTCTCCCCTCACTGAACAAATGCTCCCACTGGCCATTGTGGTGCCATCTCTTCTTGTTGACTTTGCTCTGTAATTGCTGGTTTATCAGCCCCTCCTCAGATTTCTCAATTTGTCCTGACTGACAAGCAAAACGAACAGAGCCATACGCCACACACAGGAAGGAGAGGAGGAAGGCAGGATGGTGAGGAAGGAGAGGAGGGTGGGCTGGTGAGGAAGGAGAGGAGGGCAGGCTGGTGAGGAAGAAGGAGAGGAGGGCGGGCTGGTGAGACGGAGTGAGCCCTGGCCCTTTGGCTGCCACTCTTGTCTAGGCAGAGAGCCTCACTGCACAGGCTGCACCTGTTGCACCAGTCCGTGACAGAGGGAAAACTGGCCCATAATTTTGATAGCATCATGAGTCGCTTTCATTTCTTGTTCTGTGTTTGGCTGCAAAACATGTTGTCTGATTTCATCTGTATTGCTTTGTCATGGAGGTTTCTTTCTTTCATCATTTAGAATGACAATATCTCATTTTGGTAACAGCCTTGTTTCCAAACGTCTCCTGCATTAGCTCAGACTGTGTGTAACTGCCTTAGTTACTGCAGAAAAATTCACTTAGGCATGGTAATGAATAGACTGAAGTGATTTATTTCTATTGTTGAGAAAGCGGTATGTGTTTATCTACATTGTGTTGTTAAAATGCAAATGGTTAAAAGCCAGAAAACCGTCTGTTGGCTTGAGGGCCTGCCTCACTTGGGAAGTAAGGACAATGCAACAGAATCAAATTCAGAGGCCTAATTTTCTCTTTGTCACCAGAAACCCCAAAGTACAGAACATTACCTGTGATTCTGAAGAATATTTCAGATCCTTTGGTTGCAGGAAGGAGGTCAGACTGCACAATCTGAGTGAATTAGCCACCTGCTACTGTAGCTCCATCACACAGTACTTTAGCATCTCGATGTTATTGACTCAAATTTCCGAAACTTTGCTATAGTTCATCATCTTGTATGACTCTCAGAAGTATGAACTTGTAGACTGTCTGGAAAGAAAGCTTAGATTCAAGCAAAGTGTCAGGAGCAGCACTGATTCTGTATTTTTGTCTGAGTGGTACTAGGATGGAGACCATGAACTCTCTGGAGGGATGCAGCATTGACTACAGTAGAGCTTTGCTGCCAGAGGAGAGGACTGTGGTTCAGCAACTCTGGACTGGAAACTGGGGGTCTGGACACCTACCTTTGTCACATTATGCTGCTGTTGGCGTTCATCTCACCACACCCATGCCTCTTTGTGCATGTTCACCTGCTCCCCATCTTTTAGACTAAATTCTTCTACAGGTATGATTCCCATTCAGTGTATCTTGATGGGAAGTTCTTGGAATGTCCATAATTTAAGCACTAATTATAACGCAAAAGTAGCAATCTAAATGTTCAAGCCAAAGTCTTGAAAAAAACTGTTGAAGTCTTTATTAAACCTGCTTCACTAACAAGTTAAGATGCCCCCACGAAAAGCTGTGATCAAGCTTTATTTCTACCAATCAGTTATTAAAATACCCATCCTCAGTTTTTCCAGTGCAAATTATTCTGGTATCTGCAGATCAGGGTGCACTACTCATGCTGCAGAATATTCCCTAGAAATAATAGGTTAAAATAAACAGACAACCCAAGCCCAAAGGCAAAGAGCTAGTCCTGGACAACAGGCAAGATAATCAGGGAATAACTAACATAGATAATCAACAAATCATTCAAATGAATTGATTTAGCTCTGGCTGGCGTCCCTGTTTCTGCCTGAAAGCTTCAGTGAAATCTAAATAAGTGGCAGTTATCTTACTGTCTCTTCCTGTTATCTGACGCTAATGACAGCAGAGGAGAGAGGGGAAATCATGTCTTTGAACAGGATCATGGCCTTTCATTTAAAGTAAATACTGCATCAAAATGGAAACTGCCTGAAGAGTAGGTCTGCCTTGGCTTAGTCCTGAGCAGATTAAGTAATGTATTAAAACCAGACAATATCAGTTTCTTGCAATGGCTTCAGCACCTTCACTGCAAATGCGCACACAGAGAATCAAAGTGCTATTTATAACGACCTGAAGGTGGCTAACAGGACAGTGTGAGGTAGCTGTGAAGAGTTAAAATTCAGCCAAGGCATCTGTATTTTATGTTTCAATAAATGCCTTTAACATTAAAAAAATCACAATAGGAAAATTTAAGGGGAGTGATGCTTATCCCAGATTTAGCAATGCACTTGTAGCATGCATGTTAAAATCACTGCCTCCTTAGGTTCCTTTGTAGTTGATGAGGAGAAACACACAGGGCACCTAGCAACAAATCATCTGATGAGGTTCCAGTCTGTCTCCCCTGGTGCTGGAGAGAGCAGGGTACAGAAGGTTCTGACTTGGGTACCTCCATATAGGTGCCTAAATGGACATTAAAAGGCTGAATTCATGCCTTGCTTTGGGACGAGAACTGGGGACCAATAGGTGGCGTGACCACAAGATGACAATGTCCAACAGAGCTTCACCTGGACTGCTGAGCTCCATCAAAATCAACCACAGCTGTTGAAGAGGAGGTGAGGATTGAAGTCCGTCCTCTGTTGCACCGAACTCCATAGGGGTTTAAGATAGGGCCCCTCAGCACAGCAAACACAAGTGGAAATGCTTGCAGCTCCGTGAAGACAAGACCAAAGTGTGGTGACATGGGCAGAGGGACATGGGCTGTGCTTTGGCAGCAGCTTTTGTTGGCAGGCCGGGGAGGCAGCTCTCAAAGCATGGCAGCACGAATTGCCAGCATTCGTGTTCACACCCTTCTCGCTTTCACGGGCTGTTCACACAGCAGGAACAGAGAGGAGGAATTTCTCTGTAATCCTTGGATCCTGGCAGTGCAAGATTTGTACTTTCCCTTAGAGCAAGGAGTAAAGGTCCAAATTAACTTCTGTAATAATTACTCTTTTTAATTCTTAAAAACCCCCTAAGTGTCAGATTTTATTGTAGATCCAACATCTTTTTCAACAGAGTCTGAATAATTTAATGACAAATATGAGAAATTACAGGACAACATAATACATTTGTACTTTAAGCTTTATTTTGTTTTGCTTTACATCTATAACTTGAAAAATATTTTGATCGTGTTTTATTGGAAAGAAAATAAACTGAAAGTGAGGCTTCAACCCAAACAGTTTTCCACAGCAGTAGGCATAAACTCTGGAAAATAAAATGAAGGCTAAAGATGTTCAGAGACTATTAAATGTAATGGAAAAAAAGCACCTATCACTTAACTGAATTTTTGCTGCTAAGGCAGTTTTATGTTTGCTATTCTCAGGTACTAACATTTATGATAGTAACCTTTATAAAGTCAATTTAATTATCTTTATCTTTTTACAAATAATAAATTTAGTTGTCCTACAATGAAAATCAATTGTCAACATAAGCTATGGTTAACATCTAATAAAACAGCCCTCTGTAAATCCATGATTAATAAGATTGGCTTCTGTATTAACTAACAGACACCATAAAATTTTCTTCCTTGCAATAATTTGTATATTTAAGGTTCATCCTGCTGGACTGAGTTTCCTAAAATAAACTGTTAGAGTGAATGAATAAAATTTTGGCGCCTATCATTATTATATTATAACCATTTAAACATATATCTGTAACTGAATGGTTCTCAAATTAATGTCATATTTTAATTAAGTCAGAGAAGATGGTGGCTATAGCAAATGATAAGCAATTCACTTCTTTGTTTCCTTTACCTTCTGAACATAATGACGATGCTGCTTAGATTTTAACTTGAGCGTTAGAGGAAGCTAATTGAAATGTGAAAAATCGATTTCCTAAAACAATCTTTACATATGACAGGGGTTACTTAAGCTCTTCTGTATCACCAAAAAAACCCTGAAATAATTACTCAAACAAAACAAAACAAAACAAACGCCCCCCAAAACCAACCAACCAACCAAAACCACACCAAAAAACCCCAGCCACCAAACCCAAAAACTCCCCAACACACAAACCCCCCTCAAATTGGAATTTACTCCATTAGAAACATGTTCACAAATTTCTGCTTCTAAAGTGGCAGCAGTGGTGCTCGGATTCAGCATGAAGTTACCTACCATTAGACAGAGGGTATCTCTGCCCTCCCTGGAGGTTTGGAAGGTTCCTCTCCCTGTGATAACACACTGTGCCTCAGGACACTGGTGTGGTACAGTGGCCACTGCAGGCAGTGCTAAGCTTCAGTTGAATTTGGGTCTAGTCTTTAAGAGCAGAACCATAACTTCCTACCTACCCTGAAAGATCCCAAAGTGATTTTCCAAAGTAGGGGAAGCAGCTATGCCAGAAGTACCTGTAAAAGAGCATACAGAACTAGGCATGAAAACCACTTCCCCCCTTGGCTAGACAAACCCTTCCAAATACCATGGAATCTTTTGGCCATAGAGACCTAACAGGGCCTTAGATTGTTCTGTGGGTTTTTTAGGCATCATTTTCAGACTCAGTGTGTACTTCAGAAAAATGGAGATTCTGATCGTTCATCTTACTACTTTACTGTAAGTCAAGTGACTGCAGCAGAATTAGCAAGACTGGACTTGTGTGGTGGGGAAATCAGTCCTTGGAGGTGCAACAGTCATTATTATTACTCAAAAGGAAGAGAAGGATCTTACCATGTATTTAATCTGTTTTAAAAATGCTAAAAAGAATATATTCCTTCCTGCTAATTGTTATCCTTTGCTTTACAAAACTTCTATGTTGATTAGAGAAAAAAATATATTTTTAAAAATTAACCTCTGGCAATGAAAATTCTTTATCACATGAAAAAACCGCTTCACATAGCTTTAGTGCTCTGGACATTCTCAGAATAAAATTATAATTAAAAAAAATATATATGTTGACAAGAACTGAGAACCTCTAAAAAATCTAATGTACTTTTACATGATATTTCCATTTATTTCATTCATTTATTTGATCATTTTTAATAAAGAAAATGCATTAGTCAAGTTCAAAGTTTTGGTCATTGTGCCTCATTCTTTGAATTACAATGATTAGGTTATAAACAGACCAAGACTGACAAAAGCATTTCATGTATAACTAAGGAAGTCAAGGGGACATTTATTTAGGTCTAATATTTTGGAGAAAGAGAAAGCAATCTAGTTAACTTCCATTATTTTACAAAATTTAACCCTGTGCCACCTGAAAAACGACAATCATCTCATAAAGTTGCAGAAAGCTGAAAAAATGGAACAATTTTCAGACCTAATATGAAAGAGGCAGCTTGTTTCTAACCTCTTGCCTGATGAGAGACTGCTAGACCAAGCATTTGCTCCTTTTTATCTGTCTGAAGAGCACTTGTATAGCCATCCCATGCTCTCCTTTAGGTAGCTAGACCCTTTTCTAGGGAGCCAAAGAGTATATTAGAGGTATAGAAATACAACATAGAAATGTAAACGTTCAACTTCACGGCAGTCACTGTGCTTGTACTTTTAATGATTTCAAGACTGAGCACGGCAGTGCTGCTTGGATTGAGCTTGTGTTCACCCTCCAAGGACAGCCTGCTTTGCTAGGTGGTCTGCATCTCACCTATAGAACCCTGTCACTTAAAGCCTACGAATGCAAAGCATAGCATGATTTATTGTTGTTTAACTTTATAAAGTAACTGCATGGGTGGGCATGCAGTTTATAGAGAACTGCCCTCTACCATAAAAAGTAGTTTGTAACAGGGAAAGAAAAAAAAATAGTCAAATGGTTATAAACACTTGTTTAAAATGCATAAATTCTAAAATACATAGTTAGCAAATATATTTCTTTTCCTGTTTCTAATGCTCTCAAACACTTTCTTTTTTTCCCCTTAAATCTTTCTGATGAATAAGGAATGTTAACTTTATTTTTCCAGTTCTTCCTAGTTTAATTTTTTTTCTTTTATCACTCCAAAGAGTTAAAGGCTTCCTCTACCCTTTTAACTGCTAATTGCAATGCTGACTGACACCTAACAGAAAAAAGAAAAGCAGTCTAGCAACTCTGTGCCTTCGCCTCACTCCTCTCTAGCCCCATGCAGTTGTTTGATACCCAAAATAAAGGCAGTCGTCAATAGCAGCCAGTCAGCTTAGTCTTCTTTTCTCTCTTCAAATAAGCATTGCATCCCCCAACAACTCTGATGCAGCAAGTGCTGCAGCTCCCTGATTTCCAGGAGAAAGCAGGAAGTTTCCTTTCCTCTTTCCTCCTGGCTGCTCATTTTTTACTTGAAAAGGAATCTGGTGACTCTTAATTGTCTGTGCTTCTTGTGGCCCTTTTATTGTTCTGTCTGCATTTCACCCTTTACATGCATTTCAACTTATTTTTCCTTATTTCATTTCCCCACATTGTATTCATTGTACCTAAGGTTTTTGTTAAATCAAGAACTGTCTCAACCATTAATCTAGAATCCAAGCAATACTCATCAGATTAATTAGAACACAGCCATATACTACAGCCCCAGTCACTGCAACTCTCCCTCATGCTCAGCTGGCTTGACCCAGTGTGGCTGTGGCCTGGCTAATTATTCAGTGGAAATGGCTTTGTACCTTTATTGTAAAGGATGCCTTACACAGGGTAAAATCAAACTGCCAGGTAAGTGAGCCTGGACAGTGCCATTTCTTCCCTCTGGGTTAGATCTGTGATTATGAGTCCACACAATAAACAACTTTTTTTTTCTTACCCTTCTTTTCTCTTTGTCATACATTATACAATACACCAAACCAAGTTAGTGCTGCTTTCTGCTTTGGGCAATGTCCATGTGGTGGGGAACACAGAGAGCAAGCCAGGACAAGAATTTAGTTACCAAAAGGGTCTATTGGTCCTGCAGTAAAACCCAAGACATGCACTAGATCATCTTTTACACAAATGCAGCTCTTCATAAAACCATCCCCTACTGAAGTTTGAATATAGAATTCTGCATATGGAAGCATAAATTCAATAGTTTTTGAAACGGTTTTTTGACAGATGCTTGAGGAAAAGCTTGGCAAAACCCGTATTTCCAAGTCCTGGTTAGCAGCCAGTACCTGAGCTCAAGACCAACCTTTAGTGTTAGGGCCATCTAGTGGGAGAGGAGGCACAGACAGAGAGGCCAGGACACGTTCTGCATCCAGATTTTTCATCCTATTCGGCTTTGGTGTGAGCTCTGGATACCCGGGCCAATGGAACAATGGTCAGCAGATCACTGCCAGTATTGCAAACAAAGGACAACACGACCCTGAGCGCTACTTTAGAAGAAGAGAAAGCATGAGGCAGCCCCTGAAATTCACACGGCTGTTAAGGAAAGCAGGCTGTGCCTGCACTGCGGGAACCAAACAGCCAAGGTAGAAAGTTTTGAAGAGGATAAAGATAGGTGATTCCTTATCCCTGTTCTTAAAATCAGAGCCAAACACGGTTAGAAGGGAAGAAGGGGTTTTTACCTCGGTATTTATTTCAAGGATCCCCGGTGCACTCCATCCAGGTGGAACACTCCCAACATGCACACCCACGATAGATCAGGTATAAAATTACAGATCTTACAAATTAGCATATCTATCAAAGATTCCCCAATGAGTGAGGCTAAATGAATCCCCCTCCCCTGGACAGACGTATCTTTTAGTTTACAAAATGTGTTCCAGAGAAGACCTTGGTGTCTGAGGCCTTCAAGATGTTTAGCCTCCTAACTCAACAAAACATCAAGTCTAGGAACATAGGCTAAAAGAAACACCAAGAATACAAAAGGGTACAAAGGTATATAAAAGAGGGATAAAAGAAAAGGCAAAAAAATCATTATGGCATCATAGGGAGCACAAAATATGGCACGATTTTGTGGATGGAAGCCTCCTCAGTTACTGGCTAGTCCAGTTTGTTTGTTCATACTAATCCTGTCAACTCCACAGGGAAGATATAGTAGGGTGAAAGGGTTGCAGAAGCCTCTCCCATTTGGTTTAGGCTGTTCAATACAGCTGTGGGATCAACCCTTGCAGTTGAATTTTAGTTAATAAATGATTTCTTGAACCATTGTGGAAGATTATGCTAATATCTAGTCAGTGTTAACAGGCATGTGGTGCAAGAAAATGGATCCTAGACCCTGGAGAATTAAGCCCATTAAGTTTTAGGTGCCAGAATTTGACAATACTCTTAACAGACTGAAAAGAGTCCTGCAGCTTCCAGTGTTTCAAGTCCCTTACAGCAGGAGAAAGACTCCGTATATAAGGTAGGTACCAAGATGATCCTAAGCTGCCTCCCACTTAACCCAAAAAACAAAACTGTTTTTGTGCTTCTTAGTCATTTGAAAGGGAATTAAAGCTTTTTCTCCTGCTTTGGACTGTCAGAAAGCAATTAGCTTTGCCCACAACAGTGAAAGGGAGGATAAATAATAAGAGGCAAGATAGGTTTTAAGACAGACAACTGATTAATGGTTTCCCTCATGCTACAGTTCAGAGAATCAGTGTAAGGGTACACTTCAAATGATGTCTTTCTGACTCTAGCAGCAGGAACTGCAAAGTGCTGTCTGAATGGTGTCCAGGGTATAACTAGCTGACATACTTGGTCAAAGACAAATAGATACACAGACCACCTACTTGAAGAAACATCAGTGCAAGCTCAATACAGAAAAGTGAACAATCTCTTAAATCATGTTTGGACAATTATCTAAGAATAGTGCTTCAATGTAATTAAGGTTGCCTTCCAGTGTCTCTCCCTACTCCCATCACAATCCTATTCATCTACTTCTTTAGAACGTTGCAGCTTGAAGTTTTCTTCAAATTTCCAGATAAGGAGCATGAAAAGAGCAGCTGGTCAAATGCTACTGTAAATTACTGGAAATTCACTGTTATTATACAACATAGAGGCTGCATTTGTAACCAAGTTTGTGTGTTTTAATGTTAAGTACCTAGATCTTAAATGAACGTTGCTGGTTTGTGATACACAACCTGACTGACATTGTGTCTCAACCAACACCTCACATCTGCAAGTTAAGAGGAAGATAAGGACAGTGGTGTTCAAACAAACAAAAGGCCCAAGACCCAGCAGTAAGACTAAATTTCACAGAATGAAGAGGCACTGAAATAAAGCTATTGTCTTTTATGAAACAAGGGAGAGAACAATCCTCGTCTGACAGCACAAGACTTACGACATAGCTGATAACATTTTAGCTAAATTAAACCCGGCACCATAAGAATGTTAGGTAAATTACTCTGAGTGAGGTGCTTCTACATTTGTTTTCCATGTATCAATTTATTTGAAGTATCAGAGTCAAAAGAGAGGAACTGGAATAAAAAGCAGGTATAAAAACAGAACACTTTACAGTTAATTCCTATATAAAATGGTAACTGATAATTCTGCCAAAGCATATTTCCACATCCCTTTCTGGTATTTTAGATCTACTGAGAAACAGAAAACGATTTCTTACTTGACAACATACATATATATTTAACATAACAGCACCATAATCTGCAGGGGGTTTTTTTTCTTAAAACCTCGCAAGCTGCAACATACAAAAATGGGACCAAGGCATGAGATTGAGCAGGGAAATCTTTTGATTCAACTTTGCATCACTATATCACTATATAGAGATTAACCAAAAAAAGTTCCGGCTCAGTAAGAAAGAAATATTTAGAAACAGGGATCTGCAGTGGATATATCTTAGTTCATCAATCTTAAAGGATGCTTAGATTTCTGAAGAAACTCTTCCACCATATCCTCTGTTTTGTTCTCCGCTGTGGTTGCAGATTTGTTCTCTTTACCCTTTTTGACACTTCTTTTGTGCTGGGATTAAAGGAAAATAACCAATGTTAAGAGAATACAAAGAAATTAAAGACTTCTTGCTCATGTGCAATGCAGCACATTGTGTTCTGAGAAAAAAAGTTGACATAACTCCTAAAAAAAGGTTGCTAATAGATTGCATTTACTAAAGAGATTGACTGTAGACATACAGAACCTCAGCAGCTATTTTTAAAGGGTCCACAACAAGAAATATGCTCTAACCAGCAAGAAAACCCCTACATTAATATACCAAGACATTTACACTGATAAATTGGTAGAGCAAAAGGGTCAGAAGCAAGTAAGTAAAAAAACCCCCAACCCCATGGAGACTCAAAAATGCCAATATTTCTGTCAGGCCTCTAAGAAAACACTCCACATAATTTCAACTCTTCCATTAATGCACCCTTGTATATTATGACCACTTTCTTCACACAGGATTATTTGCTGAGGAATTTTCAGCTGTCTGCCCAGCTTGTCAGAAATCTGCATTATTTTTTCCACTATTAACTGCTACCAGAATCTGCTGTTACTTTAGCTCAAGTTAAACAAGTATTATCTACAGGATTTCAAGAAGTTGTGAGACTACACTAAAATATAAGAAGTGACTTGAAACTACAGTGCTATTATGGAACAATAATATTTCTCCTCTCAAATACACAGCTGTTTTGCTTATATGTGGAAGTTACCTGGAAAAAAGGAATGCCACCATTCGTGTGGCAATAGACATTTCTATCCCTTAAGTATTTGTCACAAGCAAGGCTTTCACTGGATTCTTGCAACTCGCCTTCCTCTTCCAACAGGTCCTAAAACAGAAGTTTTTCAGAAAATGTATTTAATGTCTGAATTTCCTCAATGAATTTATTAAGCATGATCAGATCAATAAAAGACACTGAACTCCCATTTTTGAAAAACAGAAATGAAATCTAAATTATTAATATCATTGCTTACTTTTCAAGAGAATGTTTTTGTCAAAAGCTCAGCACACTTGAGTTCAAGTACACTGTAAAACACAAAGGCTACAACAGCCCTGGGGTTCCAGTCAGCTCTCCACAAGGGCATGGAAGAATCTCAAAGATGTGAAATCTTCATTCAAGAGCCTCATTTGCCATTTCTGTACATACCTGACCTGCATTATCCTCCACCTCCTTTACCACACTGCTTAGCATAGCATCAAGATTTGGTTGCTTTTGCCGTAATTGCTCCAGAAGTAGTTCCCGGGGCTCTGTTCTCACAAGTGTGACTGGATACAGGTAGTCTTTTCTCTGTGGAGTTGTCCCTTAATGAAGATTTGACACTTTTCAGTGTTTGCTTTAATTTCAGATCCTCAATTATACATCAACTCAATACAGAAATCATGCTTTGTTCAGTCACCATTCTTCGCATACGTCTTAAAAAAGATGTGAGGCTGCTAGTTATATTCTGGCCCAATTAGCCTTCACTTATGAATTCTGGAACTCAAATGGTTTTCTGTAAGACCATTCTGTCCCCAGCCTGCTTAAATACCTGTTGGAATATCCACTTTAAGATTCTCTTGCAGGAAGCCATTAACCTGAGTTAGCCCATGCTGTACTTCCTCCTTAAGTGTCAGCTTCTGCTCCACAAGTATCTCCTGGTCCACCTTTATCTGATCAAGAAGGCCATTTAGCACCTTCCCCTCAGCAGCCTTTTGTCTGCCAATATGGTCAGCAATTTCAGCTATTGCTTTATCACAGTTTTCTTCATTTTTCTGAAAACGAAACAAAAAAACAACCCAACTAAGAACACCAAGTTAACAGGAAAGATAAGGTTATGGCCTCTTTTTTAAGATGTGGTGCATGATTAGTGACATGACCTGAAACGAAACAACTGAGACCTCAAATTGAGAAGTTTCAGTGCCAGTTTTACATTCTCATTTTGAGAGCTATCTTCAGAAGAAAGTCAGTTTCTTAGAAAGTAGCATTTTAGAAAGCTAGTCATAAGAATAAAGATGATGCCATCTTGCCTCAGATAAGACTCCTCATGCTTCTATGCACAAACCCTGCACAGAATTAGGATATTCAACCGAATATGAACGTCCTACAAACACTAGAACCTTTATTGCTTTTGTAGGGAAAAAGGTAAATGTGTTTTTAGCCATTCCCATTGAAATGAAACTCCTGAAGTGTTCAGCAGGTACAACAGATAGAGATGTCTTGACACCGCAAATGCTTCTAACAGTTTAGAGTTGGACTCAATCCTTGGAGATCCTTTCCAACTCAGAATATTCTGTGTGAAGCAAGTTTCTAGTTGAGTTTTTCTTCCTGAAAGTCTGCAATATACTGGATTTGCCTATTTCACTGCCTATTAAAATGACAAAACACAGGTGGGATGTGAAGTTTGTGATGGAAATGGAAAAACCCAAAAAAAACAGAGAGAGAAACTTATCTAAGAGGCCAGAACTTGTAGATACTGAAAAGGAATGCTTTCCCCCATATTGATTCAATCTGACCAATAAAGTCATTTGCATCCTCCAGAAAACAGTCTGCATTTGATCACTGTGCATCTCCCAGAGACAGTACTGGTAGATAAAGCTTTAGAATTAGAGATAAACACTACCAAGATGATGTAAAATGCCCAGATTACAAATGCAAGTCAGCTGTATGGCATTAATCATGATGCCATTTTTTGAGGTTATGTGCACTTGAAGTTCAAAATTTTCTTCTTAATTTAGGCTTTTGATTTCCTCTAGTTACACATATTTAAGCTCAGTAACATGAGTCTGTTATCAAAAAACTCAGTTTGTTCTGACTATAATGAAGAACTTTTTTCTCCCATCTGCAAATTCTGCAGTAAACTTTGCCTCAGGAGGTTGCATTAGACTACAAACGACTATAGGTACCTTTTGTAAACACTGAAATTGCTGTTTCTCATCCTTGAATGACAATAGCTGCTGATTAGTAAAGTTGACCAGCTGAGCAGTTGTAAATTCACCCCATGTATTGGTATCCTGAGACATGTTTTTGAGATTGCAGAGAAGATGTTGACAGTGGTCATTGGATTCTTTGAGCATTGTCTTGTTTTCGGCATTTATGCTCCTGAGCTCTTGAGAGAAATTATCCAGAGATGCAGTAAATTTGCTGTGACTGGAATTTGTACTGCTGAGTAGGTCTGTAGTTTTCCTGCAACAACATATTTGTAAGAGTTCAGAGATTTTGAAAGGTAGATTTTAACACAGTATACTTTTAGAAATAAGACCAGAACCTGTGAAATAGCACAGTTCTATCAAACCAGTTAATTATAATGTTGTTGTGTTCTACTCAGCAAATTTACAGCACTTGCAGGGGTAGGTTTGTTAAAAAAACAAACAAAATCCCCACCAAGAAACCCAAAAGAGAACCAAAAGACCCTAACCACAAACTAAAACCAACTTAGGCAAGACCTTAGTTATTCAGTCTGCAATTGAATGAAGCATATTGCAACAGATACATTATTATGATTATGCTTCAAGCTAAACCTTTATAATATGGAGTTCTGGAGTCCAGACACTGAGGGACACTCCTCAGCATATTGCTCCCAAAATGATACTTTCTTATGGCAACATGCTGAGGAGACAAGTTCGAGGGAAAATCTTTTAGAACTACTGTTTACTCTGGGGAAAGGCAAACTATGATCTACACTCTGTGTGCAGGCCATGCCCAGTAGGCTTTATAAGCACATAAATATGAAGAGCATCCAATTTTGAAGTTCTCTTCCTATATAGTTTATCTTGCATAAGTGTACAGCACAAAAAATGCACTCCTTACAAGTGAACATTTTCCTGCATAGCAGTGATGGTGGTCTTCAGGCTTCCATTTTTTGTCAGTACATCAGTTAAGTTCTTCTGAGTCTCCTGAGCATAGAGGTCAAGGTGGCTTTGCAATAAAGACATCATTTCGGCTGCACTCTATTGAGAAAAATACCACAAATTTCACTGTTATTCTGCACTTTTTAACAGTCTTAAAGGGTACTTGAATGCCTGAATTAAAAACGCAGAAAATGCAGAGGTTTGCACTTCTAAAGCAGAAGGTACAGTTTTTGTGTAGTGAAGATACAGGCACTTTGCTTTTGGAGACATATGTAAATGTACATATACTGGATATGCTCACAGCAAGGGAAAGGGGTTTTTTGGTTACATTCCTACATAAGCTACTTAAAGCAGCCTAACAAAAGCTGGAAAGATTAGGGTCAAGTTATGACCTCCTAGCGTTTTTTCTGAAGCAAGTATAATGGTTTACTACCACATAAGAGTTTAAATCAAAGGAAGCAATCACACTTGATGTTAGGATGCTTTCTTTCTCTAAGGATACCTTTGTATGTGCCAACCTCGTCATTTCCACTTCTTCTTTTAAACTGTCACAGTTATGCTGGAGCTGAGCAAAGCCACTGGCTGTTTCTTCCTGTATTTCTTCCAGAGTGAGAAAAAGATCTCCAAAGAAGGTAGCCATTTCCTTTTTATGGCCCTCCATCTTAAAAAAAAAAAAAAAAGCTTTATTTACAGTTAGATATTTATATCTTTATTCAAGAAACTGGTATTTTTTTTCTAGCATGATTTATACAGAAACAAGCTCTACCCCAAGGAAATTGTCAAAAGGCATTAATGAAGTATTGTGCATAAAAGGCAGAGAGTAACATTTGGGACAACCTGTAGTTTGAGACTGGAACTTAGTAGGGGGGCTACTCCAAACAAAAAATTTGGCATGCAAGATAAACAGAAAAGTAGACAAGGTACAGCAAGAGCTGGTAAGCCATGGACTATCTGCTGTCTAAGTCCAATAAAAACCTTCTAGACAAAGGAGTTGATTTCACATGAGCTGTAATTGACAGGAGGGGAAAAATGTTTCAGTAAGAGAAACAGGTCACCAGAAATTTTATCTTTATTTTTGATAAAATGGAAAGAAAAAAAAAAAAGGAAACTAAAGAGGCTGCAGTTCTACACAAGTGCCATGAGATAGACTAGAACTATAAATTGAAGCAAAGGACTTCAATAAGCACAGTATTTTTTGCACTTATAGTTGTTAATAAGGTAAAGCATCACATTCCCCAGGAATCAAAGCAACTACAGAAAAAGTTTGGTATGACAGCAAAAAAATTTAGAGTGGTAAGACTTATCTAAGTTGACTTTTTTTTTTTTCAGATTTCTAAAATACAGGGGCGAGTATATTAAATGTATCATCAAATATTTGTTATATAAAGATTTAAGCAACCCGGTTTTACCATCCTACTGTGGCACTTAGGCAAGCAGTTGTGCCAATATAGGTAACAAACCAATTTACCACACTCAGAAGAAAAATATCTGAAAGAAAGTTAAAAGGTAGAACTCATGGGACAAGATAAAGGGGAAAAAGCCAGACAAGAAATGGAAATACTCTGACATATCTGACACACTGCATAAAAACAAAGGACATGTTATCTGTAAATTAAATAAAATAGAAGAGCACAAGGCAAAGAGGCAGGTTAGGTGCATTACCTGGTCAGCCACAGCAGAGTATTTCTTCATGTGACTCTGAAACTGACAGTTTAACCCCAAGACAAATTCTACCACTGGTGTCAAGCTATTTACTGCTCTTCCTAATCCAGTTTTATGTTCCTCCTAGGAAGAGGGGAAAAAACAAAAAGTAAACCAGAATATGGCTGCTCCTTCACCTACATCTCTAAGAAGCTATTATGTTCATACCCATGTGCTCTGTTATGACAGTATATGCTATAAAGTACATTACAGCCTGTGGAGGTGACATGGAAGGGGTAGTGGGAAAGGACATAATCATGGTCAGGTGGCAAAGCAGATACAGGTAAAGAGCATAAAAAAAAAATCTATATATTTACAGAACCCCTTTTGATCAAAAACCAGTTTCCAGTATTTAAGTAAGAGTATGCGAATGTACTAACAATCAATCTCAGCAGTTCAGCTTTACAATCAAGTGATAGATTCTCATGCTGTGTTATTTTTTCAGACATGTGAGAAACTTCAGTAGACACCAATTCTTTAAGAGAGGCAAATGATGTTGATACAACTGATGCAAGAATATCTGCTGTAGAAGAACTGGTAGACAGGCAGTCACCTACAAAAGAAATCAAGAGTTACAAATTTATTTGAAGTTCCCCTGTAAGATAGGAACTCTTTTTGTTGCTCATCACCTTATTCCCCTTACAGAACAGGAAGGCTTGCAGATCATCCCAGATACATTATTACTGGTGCAACTGTAATCATTATGTCACTTAAATAAAGCCAGTTCTCTTTTCCTAAAACAGATACATTTTAGGAAGCGGTCTTTGAGATCACTATTGTAAAATTCAGGATGACTACTGATACAGGCATTACACTTACCTATAAAATTTGTGTAAGATGTCAATATCTGTTGCTGCTTCAAACTGTTTTCAGTAATTGAATCTTGTATTTTGCTGAACAAAGCATTCATTTGTCCTGCAAATGTATTTTGGACAGCAGCATTGTGCTGATCAACAGCCTTCTTACGGTCCAGTTTTGCATGGAGCCCAGATACATCTCTTGTAGTTTCTTCAACTGTACTAAGTAACTATAATTTTTAAAGTTATTTTAGTAAGTCTTTAAACAAGAAGTCAAGCATATATTATATAAGGAAAAGCAACAATAGTTCTGAGTTAAACTAGTTATCTCTCTTGGAAGACAGGTATTTCCCTTTACATCATCAAATTACAACTGTTCCGGACCCTGGTGTTATGTCATTTATACTTCTAGAACATGGGAAAAAGTTACCTACTACAGACCATTTGTTCTGGCTTTAAAATCAAAGCATTAATAAATTACTTCCTCAGTATTTAAGGAACTAAGGTATCATTTATCCCAGAATAGTAACTGAAAAATACCTAAGAACTTCAAGTTTTTTTCTGAATAATCTGACAGTAAATATATTCTTTAATACAGTACTCAAGCAAGAGGTTTCTAATACTAGTCCTGTGATAAATAATTTAGAACTCATACAAATAGTGGAGTCCTGGTTTTGTAGTGAGCATAAATAATTTCTATACTTATTTGTCTCACACAAGCAGTCCACAACCCACATGTAAAAACCAGGCATTCCCTCCCAATCTTACAGGACTCCAAACAGCAAGAAATTGTCATGGTGCCTGAAGATACAAGTTTCATCACTTTGCAGTTTAAATAGCTGGACAATCTCTCTCCCTACCTCAAGTCTGTTTTGATAATTATGACCAATCTACAAACACTACAACACATCAAAGCCATACCCTAAAACACAGAGGGCAACACTATTCAAAGCTTTTTGCTATTTTTCTACCCCAGTTCAAAGAATGGTCTGGGTTGGAAGGGACATTAAAGACCATCTAGTTCTAAGCCTCCTGCCATGGGCAGGGACGGGTTCAACTAGACCAGCTCCTTCAGTTATGTATAATTTACTGTTTTGCAGGACCACTTGTAAGATTTTGAAAGAAAACTACTTGTTCTACAAAACAACTCATGATAATAGATACTGCAAAGCACTGGAACTCCCATGACAAACTGGCCTGAGGGAAAGTTACTTTCAGACCAACCTGAGTGTTTAGCAGTCAACTGCCAATACTACCACAGAGAAAGTCCAGCAATCTAATCCTGGTTTTTCGTCTTAAATTCAGGTCTTGTCTCACTCACATCATGCTTTATCAACAATTGGTTTCCTTGAATAGCCCATGAAACTCCTAAACACAGGAAGCTGATTTACAGTAGGTACAAGAACTGTGACAACCTTGCTAGCTGTGCTATGAAGTTTTTGTTCAGTATTTTCCAAAACTGAAACTACATATTCTTCTTCAGCCAGCTGAACCTTGGTTTCTTGCAGATCTTTTTGTGTTTCTTCCAGTTCCTTCTCCTTGATTTGCAGATCTGTTTTACACTGTTCAAGCTCATTTTTACTGACTCTGAATAGTTCAGTGACCTAAACAGGAAGACAATCATCAAAAAGACATTATTTTTATGAATTTGACAGTCTCATTTCACATCTCTCAAATTACGTGATGATGCCAAAAGACAAACGGTCGTCTAGCAATGTAATTGCAGCTGTTGGACTCGGGTCTTAAACCTAAACTGCAGGTTTGTATAGTCTTTGCAATCACTGAAAATATCAAGCCAACACCATTCTCACTGTAATAATCCCTTGCTTCCCCTCTTAAAATACAAGAGCAAACTGTTGCAGCACAAGGAAAATAATCCACTGAACAAACTTAACTATATAGACTGAAAAGTCAGTAAAGCTGATTACATAGAAGAGTTACACATACCAGCAAATTAATATCTACATTCCTCTTAAACAAGGAGCTCAAATTTTCATGTACTTTGTCAATGGGAGC
This sequence comes from Daphoenositta chrysoptera, assembly GCA_013397915.1. NCBI lineage: Eukaryota > Metazoa > Chordata > Aves > Passeriformes > Daphoenositta > Daphoenositta chrysoptera. The sequence goes on along the minus strand of VZRO01004822.1, from coordinate 704,643 downwards.
TCATGACCTCTCTCCCCTCATTCTTATTCCTAACTTCAAGGATTAGGAAGCTAATTGGGGAACTTTAAGAACAATAAAAAGAATCTTCTAGCTGTTCTTTCCTCAAACTTTTTTCCTCCTTTTGAAAGGAGGAATGAGTTTCTTCCATTTTTTGGCAGATTCAAGCCACAGTTGAAAAACATCACTTACCCTTTTCACTTCTTCCTCCATGACACTGATTTTGTCAATATATTCTGTAATTTGTTCTTCCTGAACCGTCAGCTTTCCATTAAGGGCTCTCAAGAAGGAATTAAAATAAACAAACAAATTAGTCAAGTAAGAGACAATTTCAAGATTTTACACTATATTTTCACTAATTTCAAAAAATAAGTATTGCTAAATTCTATATGAATAGCAGGTAATTTTCACTTAAGGCAGAAAAGATTTAAGACAATTTTCCATTGTAAACTTTCTGTGCAAACTAGCCCTATCAAAAGTTAGAAGTTAAAAAAAAAAAAAAGTTAGAAGAAGTTAAATATATCCAGCTTTCCTGTATGAGCTTCCACTGGAAAAAAAAAAAGGTTGCATGTGCAAATCTGCATGCTGGGTAATGCTTGTTGTAAGTTCCACACATACATAAATTCTGCAGTGCATGCCTATTAGATTTTATCTGTATAATAATTAATTTTGAAAGAACAAGTTGACCAAACAGTTCAGTTTTCCTAAGTATCTTCAACTTTCTGGATTGAAAACAGATCTGAAAGTATTTCTGTATAGGTACAGAATAGGATCGGTACCAACATTTCAGATTTGTTGCTAGTTATTTTATAGAAATTTTGCATACATACTCATAGTTTTCGAGAGAAATATAGACTCCATTTTTCTCTCGTGCAGCAGCAAGGTCTCGCTTCAGACGCTCAATCTCTTCAGTGTATTCCTGCATAAAGAAACAATCACATGTGAACCTGAAAATTTCTATTTTAGTTTCAATATTCAGCTTAACAGACAGTTCACAAAGGCAGTGCTCTACAGAAATTTTGCATAAGCACAAGAGCAAAGCACTTCACTTCTGTTCTAAGTTCAGTATAGCACCATTTAAATTCATATCATTGGATATATATTGGCTATATGTAGAGCCTAGTAACCTTCCATTTGAACATCATACTTGGTTGCATTTAGCAGCTAACAATGGGAATCACACCTTCCTTAGGGACAGAACATTTTTTTTTACATTTTACATTACATTCCATTATTTACATTTTACATTGGCTCTTTGTACTTACTTGTACTTACGGACAAGTTCACTTTAATTCAGGCACTTTCTAGGGAAAGTGCAAAATTGCAAACATGTAATACCCACAGTCACAGCTAGTAGCAATAGCCCTCTGTTCAACTTTAGTCTTATCAAGAGTTCCAATATCTGCAGGGACTAATGCTATACCAGTGCAGATCTAGTTTAAAAGCATCGGTTCAGTAATTAAAATCACTTCAGAAAAGCACTGCTACTAGTTACAGCTTCTCCTATACTCATAACTCCTGCACAGCAAAGACTACATTAACAAAAAGTCAAGCCTAACCTGTAACTTCATTTTTTAAGATATAGGTCTAGTTACCTTAATAAGAGCTTTCTTTGTTAGCTTCTGATTAACTTCAGGCTTGTTCATTATGTTCTTTGCTCTATGGGCATATTCCAGTGTACTCAATGTTTCCTGTGAAAAACAGATGTAACACTAGGTCAAGCTGAGGAATTAACTCATACTTTTTTATCATTAGCAAAATATATTATTTATTTTAGGAATAGGTTTTCAGACTTTAAATTTACCTCAAGATTTACAGATGCAGGCGAAACTGTGGCAATTATTGATGTTTTCGTCCGTCCTCCAAGAGAGTCTTGAAGGATTCTTGTGAGTTTAGATTCCCTGTATGGAATATGAGGGGCTCTTTCCACTAGAGCAGTAATAACTCTTCCTAGTGTCAGTAGAGATTGGTTGATATTTCCAGCTTCACGAGCTCTTTTGTCAACTGCCCCTGATCGACCAATGTTTTCACTTCCTGCGAGATCAACCTGAAAGGCACATGATGCTTCTGTCTCAATCATCCTGAAGAATGCTTGCCCCAAAGTCTTGCAGAACACATAGAAGAGCTTACAAGTTTTTCAGCAGACACTGGGGTGACAAATGGGACCAATATTTTTCAAAGTGACAAACAGACTTCACATCACTTTATGAAAACAATCATTTTTCCCCTTATCAGGAAAAAACTCTAATAAACTCTAGCTCATGACTAAAAATGCTACCAATGACACTAAGTTCAAATACTTACCAAGTTTAGCTTTCCAATTTTAACAAGTTCTTCTCCATCTACTGTTGTTTCTTTCATATGGATGGTAATTGAAAACACAGAGTGGGAACGGCTACAAAAGAAACCAGTTTCAGATGTTCCATTAAAGCCAAATAACTACTTGTTATACAACTGCTGCAATTTCTCTGCTCTTTATAGAGAATCCATTTAGCCTATGAACTGCAAATTACATTTTCAATACACAAAGTTATTCTGCCACATATAATTTTGTGTGTGTACGTATGAATATGGTATTTAAAACCAGTGATGAAGCAACTGGATGACATTTGACTCATTCAGTCCTGATAAATTTTTATCTTATTTCAGGGAAAAACAAGAGAAATGCCTTGGTTTTGCTTACATTTCTGTATTCTCAACTCACAAGCATTTCATGAAAATTGACTTCTAGATTTTTTTTCAGTCCTTATGCTAAGAACAGTTTCACAGAATGTGAGATTAAGGAACATAACTTCCTTTATCCAGCCAAAAAAATTCAGCAACTAGCTGAATCCAGTATTAAAAATTTATAAGTTCAATTAATTTTTCAATCAAAAATAGTAATATAGTTTATCATCATAGAATGGTTTCATGTAGCTCCAACCCCCCTACCATGGGCAAGGACACCTTCCATTAGACCAGGCTGCTCAAAGCCCATCCAGCCTGGCCTTAGACACTTCTAGGGATAGAGCATTCACAATTTCTGGGCAACATGTTTCAGTGTTTTACCAATCTCATAGTAAAGATGATTTTAGATTGAATTTATTACTTTAATAAGTTTTTACTATAGGAAGCTGACATAGATAGAAGGCCACAGATGTCAAATAATACCAGTCTGACCACATATACAACAACACCTCAGGCACAATGAATTCTCAAAATTGCCTGGAATCTCAGACAAAACGAGTCCTGTGTTCTAATCAGTGGTAGAAATACCCATTTCCTTCCACCAGTGGACAGACATGCTCAGTATACCTTGAAATTAAAATACAATACAGTCAGGGTACATTCCTCACTATTGCAACACTGGATCACTACTTGTTCACAGTGACATAGATCACATCTGCAACTCAAAAATGTGAAGGCAGTAATAAAAACAATGCTATTTTTGACCCAGGTGTCTCTATTACATTCTATGACCTGCAACCATATGAAGCAGCCCTTATTGCCATACAACCTTATCCCCAGCTTCCACAACCTAGTTTGCAAATTTTGTAGAAGCCAGATTTTGAAATGAGGGTCTTGTGTAGACCTGTAAAAAGCAGATCTTAGCAGCATTTTGAAATTACAAACTTCAGTATCAAATCCTGATGTATCATTTTCTACTGCTGGTGAGGAAAGGAAAGGATACTCAAGACTCTTACACCAAGTTTATTTAGTAAATTGGACCAAAACACCCAACTACCTAGAACAGCTAGAACAAAGACAACCCACCTCTCTGATACAGGTATATCAACTAAGCATCTTCCACAACTGAAAGGAACCGTCTTTTTGAAGATGTACAATGTCTACTGCAAGGAGTATTTATCTCATGCAATGCATTTTATGTATTACCTGGCAGATTTAGGTCTTCTGTTTTCATACACATAGAAAGCTTTGAAAATGTTGACTTAATAACTTCATATAACTTGAGTTATACTTAAACTTCAATATTCTAGATGTCTAATTAAGAACATTATGATGCTTTTATCTCAGCTAGTTATGTGGAATTCCAGGGCTACTGTTCCAAATAGACACTGCAAATTTTCAGGGGATATATTAATTACTCTAAACAAGCGGGGAAGTTTACGTTAAAAAGAAAGCAGGGAGAAATAGCTTGCCCATTTTTAACTTGAGAAGCATTCAGATTTTATGATGCTCTTTGTACTGGTTTTTTGGGGGTTGGAGTTAGTTTTCTTCACAGTGGCTGGTATGGGGCTGTGCTTTGGATTTGTGCTGCATACAGGCTTGATAATACAGAGATGATGTTGTCGGGGTTTTCATGCTGTGACAATGGCGAGGAGGTTCAGAGTGCATGGGAGACTGGGAGGAGACACAGCCAGGACAGGTGACCCCGAATTACCAAAGGGATATTCCATGCCATATGGCATCATGCTCAGTATATAAAGTGGGGGGAGAGGGAGGAAGAGAGGAGAAGACATTTGGAGCGATGGCATTTGTCTTCCCAAGTCACTGTTACACAAGATGGGGCCCTGCTCTCATGGAGATGGATGAATCATGGGAAGCAGTGAATTAATTTCTTGCTTTGCTTGTGTGCACAGCTTTGCTGTCCCTATTAAACTGTCTTTATCTCAACTCATGAGTTTTCCAGCTTTTGGACTTCCAGTTCTCTCCCCCAGTCCTGCAGGTGAGGGAGTGAGAGAGTGGCTGGTTGGGCTTGGCTGCTGGCTGGGCTTAAACCATGATAGCCCTTCATACACCTATTGCAATCATCCCACAGCACATGATAAGGATGAAATTGTAACTCTGGCTTTCTAACCCCCGTTTGACAGTCTGCACTGTGATAACAATCTCAAGATGATGTCATGTTTGCACTGGCTTCTTGCTTCTTCAGTAAGATTCTGTTTAAGAAAGAACAAAACAAGGTTTCTGAAATGGGGAAGATTTGTACCTGGAATATGCGTTCATGTAAGTAGCTGCAGTTGTTCTTTTGGCTGCACCCCTTTCCAGGATTTGGTAAACTTGATTTTTGTTGTGTACAGTTACTTCTTCCAAGCCTTTAATAATTACACCCCTCTGTCAGAAAGTAATACATGCTTATTATACATCTCTCAACAATCCTGAAAGCCTCAAGATAACAAATTTTGTAGCACTTACCTTGTTCCGAGGATCATCAAACATCTGCAGTCTTTCTCCAACATCAGGAGTAGGATTCAGAAGATCAAAAAGCTCCTCATTATAGATTTCCAAAAGAGAGACTTTCACTGAAAATTCTGTACCGTTCTCTGTGAGTTTTTCAAATATTTGATGCAATGTACGGGGTATGATACCTGCTAGTGGATCCTACAAATTAAAAAGAAATATTTAATTTATAAATGTACTGAAAGAGATTTGGATTTAGGGGGTAGAGTTTCAATTAAACAGTCTGATTGGATATAAACAAGAATAAAGATGAGCTTCCATATAAAAATTGGCATGAGTTGAATGCAGTACATTAAAGACATAAAGTTGTGCTTTTCATATAAATGAATGAGACTATTGGTTAATCTACAAACATTTATGGAAAGTCAGGTTCAGAATTTGAAAGGCATCAACTTTTGGTTTTCTTTAGCCTTCTGCAGTTTCCAGCTTTGAACAACAGTACAGGCAAGAGAAATCTCAGGAGTGAAAATATACCTCTTCCCAAGAATATTCTTCATTGGGTGACCGCTCCCCTTCCATTGTGAAGGTCTTACCAGTACCAGTTTGGCCATAACTGTGAGAATAAAAAGAAAAACGTAAACAAGAAACTAAAATACAAATAAAATTTCCTAATACTTATTAGTGGCTTACTTACGCAAACACCGTACAGTTGTAGCCCATAATAACTTCATCCAAAATGGGACACACAACACTCCGGTATACATCAATCTGCTTGGCCTGAGCTCCAAAAACCTATCGACGCAAAGATAACACATCTGATTTATCCATTCAATAGTGTATAACATCACACTAAGTACTAGCTTGTTTCTAGAAGTCCCCAGCTTGACAAGCAGTTACCAACCATATCAAATGTGTAAGTCTTTCTTGAGGACTTATCCGTCACTCCTCCGGTGCGGACACTGACTTCCTTTCTTGCTTGATCACAGTCCACGACAGCGAAGGAGCTCGCTCTAAGTTCTGAGGCATTAAAAGGCCTAAAAGGACAGGAGTCAGGAACATTGGATTGAAATCATTGCTAACAAGAACACAAACAGATGAAGCAGTAATATCAGTCAGTTAAAGGATCTAGAATGGCGTAACTGGGCAAAAAGAACAAAGCTTTTCACTTTCTCTAATTGTTTTAAAAAAAAAAAAGCCACAACTTGGCAGTTTACAGACCCTGTTTCTCCTTTCATCCACTGTGAGACAACTCAGGTATCTATAGTTTTTTGTTTGTTATGTACATATTTTTAACAAGCCTATAATCATTTTTAAGATAATTTAGACAGGCACATAGCTAACAGGCATTAAAACATGTTCAAGTGCAGGGGGTAGGAAATCAAACATACCAAACAGGTGTCTAAATAAGACAACTTCAAAAAAAGAAAAACACTTACATGTGCAAGTTAATGCAATAGTGAATCAAATGCCAATGACACAACACTCTAAAGCACCAAAAATACCAACAGATCCTACTGATTGCAGGACAGTAAACAGCAGTACCAGAGCCTTCATAATGCTGATGCACCTGAATAGTATTTCATAAGACAGACAAAACACCAGATTTGGGATAGGGGGGAAAGTCTACATTAATTCAAAGTCAACGATAGTAAAAAGGTTTAATAGAGGTACAATAAAACTTTTGACCTTTATAGTGAGAATTTTGTTTCACCACTAAGTTAATTCAAACTCAGTGCACATCATTTTCCTTAAAGGGACATATGCCACTATTTCTCCTGAAATGCATGGAAATGTCCTAAAAAGCATGAAATCTTATTTTATTCTTCATATAGTAGTGCAACTGCACTGAATGTCTATGCTACCTGTACAGCTGACCTGAGCAATCAACTTGAAAATATAACTTCTACAATCCTGTACTTGCTAAAATATCTTGAATCTAGAGACACTTCAGATGCTCTTTAAATCATAACGTTAAAGAAAAAAAAAAAAAACCAAAACACAAGAAAACCACAAGCACATGGCACCTCGAGTTTCCTGAACCTTGTGGCTAACATTTCTCCCTCAATATATCACAGAGGCTGCAGTGTCAGATTCTAAACAGACCATTGTAGATGCTGAAAAGCCTTAGCAGAGACATGTTCCAGCTTTCTGCAGTATTCTGTGAGAACTTTCTCTTTCTCACGTAAGCCATGAGAAACAGTGAGATGGTCTTTGTAAACAAGTTCTCTAACACCTGCAGTTTGGTTCCTAAATTTGTTATAGCTCCTTTGGAAAATATTTTGAAATAGGCGTTGTAGAGTCTCAGCCAATCATGCTGAGGGGTGGCTGGTCGGAGGACCAATGGCCTCCTGCCATCTTTGTGAACCACCTTAAAAAAGGATAGATTAATTAATAAAGATGGCTTTTTTCACCCCGGGCTTAGACTTTGTCTCGTGCTTTTCTCTCCGTCCCCGTACCCACAGCGACATCTGACCATGGGACACCAAGATCGACTGACGACAACAGAAAATCACTAAAATCTTGTTCACAGGAACAAGTTACAGCTTCAGTTTCCTGAATTTTAAAGTAACAGAAGGCTGAACAACGAACACATTCTGCTGTGTAGCCATGTAACAGGAAACCAGTCCATCGCAATGGTACAACAGGCACAACAGCCTACAGCTGTGATATTAGGGGAACAATTTAGCTGGGCTGATGCAGGAGTACAGATCATCACCATCATCACTACACAAGCAGCTGCCTGGTATGCCATGGAGACATTTGATCTCAGGTTCATCCCCTTAGGTATGAAACACATCATGCATATTAACAATGCTAATGCATGCACTTTGAGTTTCCAAATTCATGTTTTACCAAAGCTCAGTAAATGTGTTGCTTGAAAAGATTTTTGATATGCCCAGACTGATCAGGTTTTGGAAACAAATTAGGACACCAAAGAACACAGCTGCATCTACGTGCATGTCTGTAAGATAAGGAGAATCTGACTTGATGAAGAAGAAAAATGAAAGGTGGAAGAAATATTTACTAGCTCAAACAAACTGAAACTACTACAAAAATTAAAGAAAGCTCTACAAAGGGCAAGAAAGTTTTTAGAGGTTAGAAACTAACTCTTGACATAGCAGTTATTCTGTGAGCTGCAAAAAAAACAGAACACTACACTACAGTCCCAATGCTACTGACATAGTGAGCATTATATTTAGATAAAATAGATACTAACACTTAATGAAGCTATTCCAGAACAATTAAGAGATATAAAAAGAAATGTTACTCTAGACAGTATTTCAAAACCAATTGCTTCAATAAACTTATTCTTTTACAATAGCCTTGACTCACATCACCACTTTCACCAATCCCACAATATTTGTTTCAGAAGCTTTCCAGTTGCATTGCAAAGATAAGGCTAAATTGATTTTAATTTCTATATTCATTCTGCATCTATAAACACAGAACTTGCAATCTTGAGAATACAACTGCAAAAGGCATTAAAATATATTATATAAGCTAATATTTGCAGGTCTGGCTCAAAAAACCTCCAACTTCTAATGGTGTTTCAAACACTATACTTAATGCATCACCAGTATTACAGTCTTAAAATACAATGCTTTAAGATTATTTAAGAGCTATTATTAGTAAGCAATTCTTTAAAGGCACCTCAGAATTACAAAGAAAACCTAATTTTATGGTACCTGAAATTTATCAGTTCATACCAAAAAGTAAATTCATCTCATCAACCAAGACATTTGGTCATTTTTACCTCACCAGTAGATCCCCATCCCACTGCTTGTCCCCTGGAAATTCTGCATCAATGAAGTTATGTGACAGATATACCACAGCGGGCGTAGCAACAATGTTAGCTGGTAAAGCTCAGCGACTTCCCAAAGGAGTTCACAGAAGGGCGAAATTCAGCCTGGGTTTTTGTGTGTCTCGAATATCAGTCATACTAATTCTACGTAGCTCTTCTTGAGCTTCCTGCGCAGCTTCATGCTGGGTGTGCGCTGAATCAAGATCGGAAACTGCGGCTTTTTGCCTTTCTAAGCTATAAGAAATCGCTCACAGCAGCCACACTTCTGCGAAGTGCCGCTTCCCCGCGGGACACACGGGCCCGCCTCACCCGCGGCCCGGCGCCCGGGACGGGCAGCTCCCAGCGCGGTGCCCAGAGCGTTCCGGGAGCCTGGCGGCTCCCTCCAGCGATCCCCCGGGGCAGGTGTCCGCAGCCGGGCTCAGCGGCCCGGCAGAGCCGCAGCTCCCGCGGCCGCGCGGGCTGTGCGGAGCACAGCGCAGAGAACGCCTGGGCCCGAGGGCCGGAGGCACGGACGCAAGGCCTCCCCGGGGCTTCCCCGCGGACCGGCCCCCAACGCTCGCCCAGAGAAGGGCCGCCGCGCCTACCTGCACCGCACCACCACCTGGATGTTCTTGCCCTTCTCCTCCTTCTTGGCAGTGCCGCCGCCGTGGGAGCCGAGGGAAGCCATGGCGGGACGGGTTCGGGACAGAGCCACGGCCGCGGTGCCGGAGCTGGGCCAGCCGCGCGCGCCGCCGGTTTGAACCGCGCGCCGCCCGGCCCGGCCAATCAGCGGCGGCCCCGCGGCACCACGG
>VZRO01004822.1:589310-687971 GCA_013397915.1 Daphoenositta chrysoptera | reverse complement strand
CGGCGGGGCCGGGGCAGGGCCGCGGGTCCCGGGGCCGTGTGACCCGGAGCCGTGAGGCCGGGGAGCGCCCGCGGTGTTGTGTAAGAGGCAGCGGCGCGGCCGGGCGGGGGCACCTTGTGAGTCCCGGGGAGCGCCTGCCCTGCCCCGAGCGCTGCAGGGAGCCGGGGGAGATCGGGCCGCGGAGCGGGGCTGGCGGCGAAGCCTTCCGGGGGAGGCGGTGGGCGAGCTGGGGGCGGCGGGGCCGCGTGTGCCGAGGAGGCCTGAGCCCTGCCCCGTGTCCTGCCCCGTGTCCTGGCAGAGCCCGGGCTGACGTGCTCCGGTGTTTGCAGCTGCACCTCCCTTGACAAAGCAGGCTTGGTCATCAGCCGTGCGGCTTTCGTTGCCCGGGGGCTTGCTTTGTTGTTCTCCTTCCCCCTCAAAAAATCTCCGTAAATTGTCACGTTACTTAACTTGCCATATCTTCCTAAGGCATAATTATGGAAACAACAACAACAACAAAAGTTTAAAATCTTTAAGAAGAAGCTGCTATCAGTTACCCAAACTTGATGGGAGCGGCCTCTTCAGTTCCTGACGAGTTGTCTGGCACTGGCATTGTGCGGGGCTTGTTATTGCCTGTTTGTGTTACCAGTGTCACCAGCTCCAGTGGAGAGAGCGCAGCTAACCTCGATCAAGGGAGGAGCGGGCGGGAGGCTTGGCATAGCTCACTTTTAGGGGCAATTTATACTGCGTAACAACTCGGCAAAGTTTTTCCAGGAAGGGAGCTGGGGTAAGGGACAAAGGCCAAATTGTTTTCTTTCTTTCAGTAACACTGTATCTGTTACCTTAGTAGCCAAACCTATTTTTAATACTGCACAAATAAGAGACGTCAAAAGTAGCATCTTTCCGGGGAAAAAAGTGAGTTATGATGACTCATACTGTCGGTGCTTGGGTGTCAAAATTCGGATGCACTGTTACTGTTCATTATTGCTGTTTATGCTTCAGAATTGTAAAGGTAATCCACGGTGTATATTTGGAGCTAATGCTTTTCTCAGGCTGTAGTTTCTGCTGCTAGATTACTCCTCTTTACACATGTGAATATATGCAGTATTTGGACTTAACTTTATATGTGTGAGTAGGCCTGTTATGTTTTCATACTGGCTACAACCATGATTTAATCATCCATTTAATTTTAATTGTGAATTAGGATTTACATAAATGATAATGAAATGAGAGCAGGCATAGTTCTTTCATGTGATGATTTTTTTAAGATGTGAAAATAAAGAAGCTTTTTTCAGTTACATGTTCCATGTTTTCATCTCTGTATTTTGTTCATTCTTGAACTTTTCATAACATTTTTAACCTTCATCTCTATGTCAAGTAGCAAGATAATTTCTTAGTTACAGCTTACCTCCTTTTCATCTGATGTAAAGCGTTAAAATTATCTATTGTAGTTGGGAAGTCCCTTGAAGGATTCTTGTTCCTGTATTTGCTTGTCACTGTAAGGCTGTGGCTTAATCCCTTGGATGAAACGGTACCTTTGGGAATCGATTGAAGTGTCAAGTATATAACTTATTTTGCACATGAATACAGAAGCACTCCCCTCCCCTGTTAGATCCAGAAGAGGGAAGGGACAAGAAGTTCATTACCTCCAGTGTTTCACAGTACTGGAAGGTATTAGGCTCGAGCTATAGGGGTCATTGCTGTTTATTGTAGAAGTCATTTACTAAAAATGCAGTCAGACCATTTGAGAAATGGCATGTGGGGTTGATATTTTTGATATATTAATTCTATTGTGTTAGATGCTTTTATAGTAACTTTGGTTACTGATCTTTTAACTGCATAGAAGTTAAAAAGTTAGTAATAAAAATCTAGAGAAATCACTTTAATCACTTTTGTGTCTGGTTATGTATTTGTATATGCATGATAAGTCAGTGAGTATCTTCGCTTTCAAATTTTATGATGCCCATTAGTTGCTCAAATATTCTTATGAGATAGCACTGTATGTATATAATAAGGTGATTTTTTGATGGATCATGTTTGAAAGTTGCTTCACTACAGCTTTCTATTAAAATCTTACTTTCTGTATCTTGTTTTTAGAGTGAGTCAGAACTATAGCTTGCCTGAACAATTGAGATGGGAAAGAATGCTGTAGATCTGAGAGTTTATTTATAATTTTAACAGCAGAACCAGAATTGAATTGTCCAAAATCATAAAAACAAAACTACAGAATAGGTGAACAGCCAGGATTTCCTTTGTTGAAACACACCGCTGACTCTTGTAAACTGCTCGTTGTTATGGGTTTGTTTCTCATGTCAAAGCTCTAGTGTTAGATAAGCAGTTGCTTTTAATGTGGGATTACAGTGCTTTTAATGATTCAGAATTCTAAAGTTCTCTCTGTTTTTGTTGCTAGATCAGATTTTCTTGCCAGTTCTCTCATCTTTCTGTGAATTTCTTGTTGTTACACAGTATAACTGAAGTTTTAGTCTCATCTTGCGTTTTTTTTTTTTTAATTCAGACCTCACAAGTTTTTCTTTTTGAGGATATAAGACAGATGGTAGCATTAAGTGAGTTGGTTTTACAAAGAGTTTTGGGCAATCTGATGTGCTACTGGAACATAAAATCTATGAAATACACATCAAAACAAAGTTAGAATAAAGAATAACATCAAAGTTAGAATAAAGCACAGAGGTCTCTCCTGTAGCATCCAGTTTAACATTTCCCACTGTGTGTGCAGGGGCACGTGCTAGACACCACCACAGTCCTGGGGTTGTGGAGCAAGCCCTGTGACTGTAGGGTGGGTGATGGGGGTGGGGGGGAGAGAGAATGAGAACCACTGCTCTGCAAGTATTCAGTGAACAAAGCAATTAATTGAATTAATGAGTACGTTTCTTAAGAAAATGTGTAAGATAGGCTTTGAAGCAGTTGGTCACGTAGCACAGAAACTAGTCTGATCAGTCATGTTCTTAACATGCGATTTGAAAATACTGATGCAAGCCAAATTACTACACCAGATCTGTGAAAATTTTAATGATACTATATTTTAATGACATCTAAAGATTAAAACCTGTTAATTTTACTTAACACCCCTCCCCCCGGGCTTCCAAATAATCAAAGGCTTCAAAACCCTGTTGGAATGTTGTAAAATATTGAAACAAAGAATTGCCAGGGAAAGATTAATTGTTTTGTTTCTGGTGGATGTGGTTAGAGCTGGTTTACCTTGGAGGTTGTGTTTGGAGGAACTGTTTGGGGCAATTTTTAAGGACATCAGAAAAGTAAGCTCAAGCTATTTAGAGATTAAAAAAAAACTTGTTCTCCTTTATTGCTTTGTGTAAAATCAGATTGTATAAGGTCCTGCCTTTTTGTTTGACTTTTTTACCCAGTGCTTTGGAAACTATGGAGTGGTCCAGTTAAGGAATGTAGATTTAGGGCAGTAAATTAGCTTTATGGTGTCTTGATTGTTTATCCCATCTCATTGGGCCAGCACATTACTGTACTTCTCAGGCCAGTTACTCAGCTGGGGCCTGATCTTACATGTGAAACTACCAGGGCCCTTGTTTTTGCCAAGGTCACACGTGGTATGGCCTGATTAATGCTACTGGTAATTCCTGTACACCGGTGTTACACACCAGTGCTTCTGCTGTCACGTTGACAGTGAAGCCTGTGGCAGACCAAGTTTTACTGCTGTGATCTAGAAGTTGTAGAAGCTGGACTCTTTGGGAAACAAGAGCAAGGCAGGCATCTGCCCTGGCCACCATCATTAGGAAGGAATTTTCTGAGTCAATTACAGGCTTGGCAAAAAGCTGCAGACTGAGGTTCTGAAAATGCTTTAATTGTAGTGAGACTTTAGAATTTCTTCAAAATGAACTACATAACAAAACCTTATAAATATTCATCGTCTTCAAACTTGCCTGATTTGGCATGATTAGTTGTTCCTAATAACTTGGGAGCACTGATTAAATCATTGTGGGTCTTTGTAGTTGGATCTTTTGTGTATGAAGTAGCATGCTGAATTCCTAATGAGTTTAAAAGTGATAAAACATGCTAACATTTTGAGCAGTTTATCTATTTATGCAGTCTGTCTGCCTGTGCATGCAATCAGAATTATTTAGATTAGTATCAGGAATGTGTTGGGATCTCATACATTCTCTAGCTTCATGACAAGCAAATTCACACAAGATTGATGCTTTATGGATGTTGAATCATGAAGTATTTTAATCTCTAAGTGTCTGAAAGAAGGATTGATGGACCTGTAACGTGAAAGAGTATGGATAGTCTCCTGAAGAATCTCTTTTTCAATGTTCACTTGAATTGATTTAATTTGTTGATTCTTTTTTTTTTCTTAGAGGTTACTCTTTCACCGCTCTATTTTTATTACATTATTAGTAACAGAACTTAAAGTATTTTTCTGATTTTAGAGAAAAATTTTACTGCCTACAGTTTAGTCTGAAAAAATTACACTTTTTAAATATCATACTGGTGAATGGAAATGTTAGGAGAGTAGATTTTTGCTTGTCTTACTGGTAACATGACTGTTACCCATAAAAAGGCTATCACAATGCCATCGAATTCTACTGCTATCATGATCAGAAGTAGGTGCAAGAGGCAAAGAGGAGGGGTGCAGACCTGTGCAAGAATACAGATTTACTTGGTTGCTGCAAAGCCATGAGCTTGCAACTGAAGAAGTTCATGGACTCCTCCAGAGTGCTCAGTTCGGTGCTGTCATCCTTGTAACAGAGGTGAGAAAACTCTGGCTGGTGGTTCTGCAGCACCGGGCCGCCTGCCAAAGCACACAGCACTTCTTTTTCTCCACGCATTGGCAGCTGGAGAAATCTTCATGTAAACCAAGATGGGTTAGTAAATAACACAGAGAACATGTTACCAATGGTAACTCCCTTGCAGGACAGAACGGAGGTTCTCGCTCAGTGAGGGTTTCACTTCACTCTGGTAAATGGTAAACAATTAGTTGCATAAAAACTTCAAGCAAACATGAATTTAAAGGCAAATGATAGAAAGCAAACATCAAAATCTGCTGAGATGGTAACTTGCTTTTCATCTGGAGCAGACCTGTGTCTAGCACTTGACTTCAGTATGTGCATACTGTCATGACAAAAAACATCTTGAGAAGTACTTTGGAGTTTGTGCCTTGGGGGTCATATTTTTATTAGGTAGTCACATTCTTGCATTGAAGCAACCCTCAGGAGTTTCTGTTAATTGGTTTTCAAATATGGTCCTTTAATTGTTCAAGCATTGGACTAAGATTTGACTACACAGGCTAATTTTTAATTAAAGTAAGTTGCTAAAATAACTTTGAGAGATTAAAATAGTGAAGCAGAATCGTATATCACTTAATCCCACTCTGTAATGCTCTGTTTGCAGGTGAAGCCTGGCATCCCTGGAGAGCCTTGCTGGTTCCAAGGGACTGCCTGCCTGGAAATGATTACAAAAATGGAACCTCAAAAAATAGAATATAATTTCACTAGAAGTGCTGTAATTGAAAATTCTGTGTTGGTTTTAACTGATACTTTTCTTGTACAAGTGAAGTAATTTTGATGAAGAGGAAGACTATTTCCTATTCATTGACTAGGGACACTGTTCTTACTTCAGACATACCTATTCTTTTTTTCTTTCTACCTTTATCATCTTTCCACCTGTAATTTTTGAGCCAGTGGAAGCATTTTCTCTGCCACAGTAGTGCTTTGTATTGTGCCTGCTGTTTTGGCTTTATTGGATCTTTCTCCATTGCTTCTGTTTTGTGAAAGTAGTATGGCAATATTTCTTTTAATGATTTTGTTAGGCTGTAAGCTCTGCAATAAACATAGCACCTCCTTTGTGGGAGAATTGCTTTGCTACTGATCAGCAGCATCCAGTGCTCACTGTAATGACAGTACAGCAAGTAGCTATAACACATGGACTTTAGGTCACCTTTTGAACATGACTTGAGAAATGTAACTATTTCTCAAAAAATAAGTACAGAATTTCTGGTTTTCTTACTTTTTTTCCCCCCTGTGGTTAAAAGCAGTTCTGTTGTCAAAAAGTGGTTTGGAGAGTTTTAGGATTCTGGTGTGAAAGAATGGAATGTGGTAATTTTATAAAGCAATTGCACTTACTTAAAAGCTGTGCAGGAAAGCAGTCATATGAGGGAATGTCTAGTATTGGGTCTTACAGTTTACTCCTTAAGAAAACACAATGGTATAAAAGTTATCTCCAAAGTGTAGTTTTTTCTTCTCACTTTGTATTGTAGTAACATAGCACCAGGAGGAATAGAACTTAAGCAGGAAGGTGTTGGTCTTGTTCTTTTGACGTATTTGCCTTCCAGGAGTATTGTATATTTGATCAGCCCTTGCTTTTATTTGAGATGTCTGGTACTACGATTCACTTTGCAGCAAAATAATTGCAGGTAGTCATGCAAACCTATTTGAAATTAGAGAATGTTGTATTCAAAATGCCCATTGAAATAACAGTGAAGATGGAGATACAAATTTCAGTCCCTGGTTTGAAGGCTTAATTACAGATTTTGTCCTTTTGAAAGTTGTAGGTTTTTCCTGTACTGGAAATTTACTACCAAGCTGGAGATAGCCTATGAAGGAGGCAGAAGTAGAGAATGATAATAAAATAAAGTGGAGGTGTACAGCTTCACAAGACATCAATTGAAATCTCATAAGGTTTCATAGCTGCGTAATTTGATGAATCACGTTGGAAAGATGAGTCATCTGAACAAACAGTAAAGTTCTGTGACTTAGTGATGTGGTGTAGAAATATCAGCGAGATATCAGATGACAAGGAAATTGTATAGCATTAAAAAAAACCCCACAACTCGAGTAGTTTATAGTAGATATGTGTCTCCTGACAAGCAACTAGTCTCTTGTTGAGATAGAATATTCTAGCTGAAAACCAAGCTATAGGTATATGTTAGCAGGTGTCAGGAATCAGGAGTTTAAGGGACCTCCTTGTTCTCCTGCACACTTAGTTTTGTCAATCCAACTTGTGTGCAAGTGAAAAACAATTAGGAACAGTTTAGTTACTGATTTTCATATATGAAAAGTAGTATCTATTCTCACTTCAAAAATTTTATACAGTATCCTAAGTTTAGTAGAGTATTTCTTCTTAAAACTCTGAACTTTGAACATGGAGGCATCTTTTAATCATTAGTACAGTTTGTATCAGTGCTGTTGATGCAGAGAAAGAGACGTTGTGGTACTTGGAGTAATCTTTGTGTTTCAGTGGTATCTGCATTTTTTCAGAGGAAGAAGGCCTATAGATACTCCAAGCAGGATTAGCCTGAGCACAGGGTTAAACTAGTGGATAAATGACCAGTTTAAATGAGAGTGTACACATTTAAATTTAAATTCAGCATTTCAGCTACTGTTTAGTGATTACATATAACTGCACTTCTGTTTTTTAAGTATTTAATAGTGAGAGAACCATGTTTTATTAGCGGAAATGTTTCCTTCTAAAATGCATTGAATGGCACATTTTAAGAAGTTACATCATATTGTTTATAGCTTTTGCTTAGAGACATTCAGATTCTGAATCAGTCACACTTAGTTTCTTAGCATTTCAGAATCGTGCCTTTAGAGAAGGGTGTCTTGTAGCATCTGTTAAACTAATGGTAGAAGTTTAAACATGTGAGACAATCTATTCCTGTTTATCATGGCAGTTCTGCAGTCTTTGAATTTTTATGGCAATAATGCAAACAGTGTTACCATTTCTTGCTTGAGTGTATAAATCCAGTGGTCTGTTAGTAAAATTTTGTTTACCTGACAGAGTTACAACATTTGTAATATAATCAGCAATTCAGATACATGAAATACTTTCCTGAAGTTTGAAAGTATACTTGAGATAGCAGTGTATGATTCATTTGATTTAATTTTTGTCATAATTGAATAAAGGGATGACATTTATTAACTTTGGGTTGTTTAAATTACAGTTAATGTGATACTTGAAGCATTCAATTAAATGATCTACATTTTTATTGTGTTTCTTGGTCTTCTAGGTTTCTTTTTTGTTTTAGCAGCAACATCTTTCAGGGTCTGAATTTTAGGCAAATTCAGGGAATTTTGCGCATAATAGAACTTCTTGCTGTTGGTATTGCTCTGTATTGTCTAACATAATATTAAAATACTAGCAGGGCTCAAGTGAAAATAATAAGAAATTTCTTCTGTTTTCTTTAAGGTTTCAGAAGGAGACAAACAACAAAATGAACAATCCAGCTATTAAGAGAATAACGAATGAAATTATCAAATCACCTGAGGATAAACGAGAATATCGTGGACTGGAATTGGCAAATGGCATTAAAGCTCTTCTCATTAGTGACCCCACCACAGATAAGTCTTCAGCAGCACTTGATGTGCACATAGGTATTCAATTCATGTTGTGTTCATTATGTCATTAATAAAAATGCTTAAAGTTTTGGTATCTTGATGCAAATAAACTGACAGGAGTGGTATGTAGTTGGCAGCCTAGCCTTTTATTGTAGTTCATAGTTTGTTTAATTCTTTGAGACATCAAGTTGAAAATTATTAGAGCTAAATGCTCTTATTGTACTCTGTGTTTACTCAAGTGTAGCTCAGTCAGTTGAAAGACTGCTTTTAACCATTAAGTTTCATGTTATGAAAGATCTTTTGTAAGCAGAAAAGGGGCGGGTGCAAGTGCAATTATTTCAGACAGCTCCATCTGTCATGTCAGACTTTTTTTTCATGCTAAGTTGTTGACGTGTAGAGGTGAGAAAATGCTGTAGTGCTAAAGAAGTTGAAGAGGCACTCCCTAACTTCAGTGATGCTTATGTGTGCAAACAAAAATATGGGAAATAGAAGGGGAAGGCAATTACTTTGACTCTTTGGAATAATAGAAGCCTTTTCTTGTATCCGAGGTATTTCTCAAGTTTGTGTAGTTTTTCAGTTGCTTGGAAAATATGATGCATGTGTGCCTAAGCTAAACACCCTCTTGCCATGTCTGTAGTTGGGAGCGCTTGCTGCTGTTCGAGTTAGGCAGATGTAATAGAGGGACTTCAAAAACTTCTGGCCTTTTTTGTTATGGGGATGGCTGTCCCAGATCATTATCTAGTTCAGATGATCTCGAATGTGGTTTTGTGTAGGTCCTGTGACAGTGATGGCCAACTGCAGCATTCAGTTCCTGCACATGTGCTGGAGGAGATGTATCTGCTGCCTTCATCTCCGCTCTCCCACTGCACATCGCTGGACACTCGGAGGCGGAACTGCCGCTCTCAAACTTCTGCCTTTCTGTCTTCCATTCTTCCAATTCATTATTGTCTTTTAATCTGCTTGCCTTCACACCTACTAGCTGGTCATCCATAGCTGCTTGTGTTCAGGCAATTACAGGTTATCACTCGTCCTATAAACCACAGGATAAATAACTCTTTAATTATGGTTGACAATTGCTCCCTCTTAACACAGCACAGTTACTAAAGTCAAGGTATAGATTTCAGAGCAGTGTGGTGTGCCAGGTCTTTACAGATTATTAGTCATGGACTTCAATTGAAAACAGTGTGTATAAGGAAATGTAAGCTGATCTGGAGAGACAATTTGAGGCACTAATAGGTTCAGTTAGTTCAGATTGTAATTTTTTTAAGTATTTTTTTGAGGATTAAGTTTAGTTGACTGTAGTTGCACAAATGTCTTCTTACTGCTGCAGAATTGATATAATTGCCTGAACCAACATGCTATAATATAAAGCACTTTAAGACTTAATGTTTTAGTATTACTTTTTATGAATGGTTACATGAAAGTTTTCCTCTTGCAGGATCCTTGTCTGATCCCCCCAACATTGCTGGGCTTAGTCATTTTTGTGAGCATATGTTGTTCCTGGGAACCAAGAAGTATCCCAAAGAGAATGAGTATAGCCAGTTTCTAAGTGAGCATGCCGGGAGCTCAAATGCTTTCACGAGCGGCGAACATACCAACTATTACTTTGATGTGTCACATGAACATCTGGAAGGTGCACTGGACAGGTAAACACATTTTTTTTAGTATTTAAATTTTTACTGCAGAGGTTCTACTTGAATTTATTAGTGTAAAAATTTTTTCATAGTTCTATTATTATGATACTAAAGAAAAGATAAGAACTATCTTTTGTTAAAACTGATAACCAAATATTTTTCAGTCAAAAGTCTTACTCATGGTTTTTTTCATCTAGGAGAGTTCTTCATCGAGGCAGAATTTTTGAAGTTTAAATGTTGTGTTTACACTGAATATTCTTGGAAATGTAGGGCACAGAATATGATCATGAATTTACACATTGTGCAAATACTGGGATGGTGCAATCAAATGCTGTGCTTCCCATGGGATCCTTATTGACAGCAAAACAAGGGTGAAGTCTAGAAATATATTAGGATGCTGTTAGTAGAGGGAACTTGCTGAAATCTCAGTGTTTTTTGGGAGGGGACAGAAATTGAAATGTGTAGTCAGTGAGGTAGAGTGAGTTTTCTCTTTGGCTTCTCCCTGGATGTCTGACAAGACATATTTGGTTGGTGAAATTAAGAGCCTCTTGCAGCTAAACCTTGAAACAGGAGAAATTTTCACTGTGGGAATTGTGATACAAGGCCCTTCATTCGTGTAGTACCTTATATGATGAATATGTTGTTATTTGCATTTATACACAAAGAACTTGAGAAATAAGGATACTGAATCAGTGTCAAAACTGTTACAGAATTTTTAAGTTCTCCTTTAAAAAACAATGTATTCAGCTGTTTTCAGGAGGTACCAAGCACCAAGCTTTATACTTTTCTGTTACAATATATGTACAGTACGGTTGACTTGAATTAAATTTTTTCTCTTTAGATTTGCCCAGTTTTTCCTGTGCCCTCTGTTTGATGAAAGTTGCAAAGATAGGGAAGTGAATGCTGTTGATTCTGAGCATGAGAAGAATCTAATGAATGATGCCTGGAGGTTGTTTCAATTGGAGAAGGCTACTGGAAACCCCAATCATCCCTTTAGTAAATTTGGAACAGGTTTGTCAGAATAGAATTATCTCTCCAGTGGAGTTTTGTGTAACCTACATAGTATTATTGTTTATATAGACTTGCTAAAGACAGACTGAAAAAATTCTCTTATTTTTCTCTCCATACGTGTTTATTATGGTGCTTTATGACATTTTTCACATCGTAGACCAAACAGAGCTAGACCAAACCATAGGAAAAAGAGTGATCCAAGACTTGGAGTACCATGATGAAGCAACCTTTATGATTCTGATAATTACTGCAGTGAGCTCTGTTTTCCAATTACTGGATTTGTCATAATTTGGTACTGTTAAGTCTTTGTGCATAACAAAGTGAATGAATTGTGTTTAAATTGTTGTTAGCCACATGCTTTTTGTTAACTAATACTGCATTTAGACTAGATGACAGTGGCTAGGTCAAATCAGGAAGATCAGCAAAACACCGTGAAAATTACTGAGTAGGAATATAGAAACAAAATCTGAACCATAGAGCACAATAGGAGACGGGTAGACAAAATGATCTTGGACAAATCCCAATCTTATGGCTGTATTTTTTTGTTGTTGTTCAGGCTTAATTATTCACAGAATGCTTAGTAACAATTGAAAATAAACACCCTAAAACCTCAATTCAAAAAGCATTAAAGTTAAGATATCATAGTTCTGGACAAAACCACAAATGTTTGATGCTTTGGTAGAAGTTTAAATGTTGGGTGGTTTTTCTAATAGGCATTATTTTCTATGTGAATTTATTTTTGAAACTGTTAAAATTATAGGACTGTACTGTTTAATCATTGAGCATAATGTGCTCAAAAAATGTGTTTTTTGGATGGGTCAGTTTGCTCTATGAATAATTGACTCAAATATTGGGTACAGTAGGAGGATGGGAGAGCAGATAATGGGCTTTAAGGGAGTGGTTTCTTCCTCTGTCTCAAAAAAGACAAGATGTACCTTTATGTCTGTTGATGGAGGGCATAGTTATGGGTCTGGTAGCCACCTGCCACAAGAGCAGGTCTTGCTCTCCTAACTGATAAAGAGAGGCTGTCTGTAAAAGTGAAACTATAAATGCATTCTCCAAACAGGTAAATTTTAAAATAAAACCTTGGGAACTGTGCATTAGTAGGCAGGTGTTCAAAGTACATTCTGTAATCTCTGCTACCAAAGACAGTATTTAATTTTTATGTAGCACACAGAAAGCCCAAGGGGAAATTGCAGAAATAGTATTGTACAGTTTAAGAAGGTTGTGTAGCTCACACAAGTGAAATGTTTTCTTGGGGAGAATACCCAAACTCAGATTCAGTAGCAATAGTCATATTCCCTTCTCCTTAGATTAGGTTCTGATTCTGAAATTAAATTACAGCACATAGCCTTCCAGTAGGTGTGACTTTGCAGAAGTAGAGCTCAGCTTTGATGGTTTTTATTTACCCAAAGAGATGACAACTGCGATTCCTTTGGCATCCATATTGTTCCCTTTTGATCAGCTGAGATGTTCATCTAGCAGAGTACAGGAATTACTCCATTTTGATGCTTCAGGTCACTCCTCATTGCTGTGCATCCTGTTTGGTCAGCAAACCTTCTGTTATTCCTTGTCTGTCCATAGAAACAAATGCACCATTTGTGCCCAGATATCCTTCACTGATCTCCCTGAATTAATGCTTGTGATGGTGATTCTTCTGCATCATTCCCCTCAGTGTCAAGTAATTTTCCAGGCACTTCTGCACTGGCTAGTGTCCATTTTCCTACATCTGCAGTCTTCTGACTGTTGCTTCCTAATGTACTCCAGTACTGTAACAGCACAGTTACTGAACTGAAGTTTTAACTGTATGTTACTTTATTTTAACTTACATATTTATGCTGTGGGAGTAAACAGAGTAGGGTGTCAAGAACTTCACCATTTGTCTGCAGATGGTGAGGAATATAGACAAAATACTGAAAACATAAGACACTATTGATCCAGTTTTCTTATTATGCATATTGATTATTTTTAAAATTACTATCCATCCAAAGAAAAGCAGACTGATGAATTTATATATTTTTTTTTATCTGTAAGTTCATAAACATTAAATATTGTTAAATGTCAAATATTGTTAATTGTTTTTATGTTACAGGGAACAAATTCACTCTGGAAACTAGACCAACCAAAGAAGGAATAGATGTAAGGCAAGAGCTACTGAAGTTCCATTCTACTTATTATTCATCAAATTTAATGGCTATTTGTGTCTTAGGAAGAGGTGAGTTTTGTTCTGTTGGTTGAGTAAGATTTTACATATATACTTGAAAAAAAAAAAAATGGAGGTTCCAACTGCTCAGAAGCTTCCACAGTTGAGATGCTATTTTACACAGCTTTGCCAAAAGCTTAATAACAGTGTGTTGAAAACTGTTTGCTCTTTGAAAATACACTGGCAGACTGGTATTTGGATGATGTTTCACAGTAATGCTTGGATGGTGAGTATGAATGGAAGAAAATGAATTTTTTATCTAATCAAAAGCAAAATTCACTGAGGAATTTTACATGGAAACTTTTTCAGTAAGAATCACCTTGGCAACTGTAAATCTGTACCAAAGAAAACTGTCATTGCAAGATTAAATGAATGTGTATTTTGCTGATATGCATAAAAATTAGTGGTTTTTAATAGAATAACATGCAGTTCTCAAAATTTTAATGTATAGTGGACCCTCTTGGTTTGCATTGTTTTGTTAGTTTTTTTCCCCTGCACAGTTCTGTTAGTGTAGTGTAGGAGCATGCATATATTGGGCAGGAAGGATTCTACTTTCTCAATCTAACTGGGATTGTTTTGGTAACAAGGTAATTGCTTTTAGAAATCTTTCAAGGATTACGGTTGTACTTTGAGATAGCCAAGAAACTGATGTTTTGTTTCTTCTAATGCCCACCTTTGAAAGACGTTCACTAAAAAATTGTCACATGAACCTTTTTTATCTTATGCTCACTTTGACAAGTGCTCCAAAACGATTTCTTGAGGCAGATAGCAATTTTGAAGGCAGAATTTCAACAGAAAGGGTTTAGGTCAGTTGGGGTGACTTAATGCACATAATCATATTCTTTCTGCAAAAGGTCTGCTCTCATTCTTGCAAAGTACTGCAGTCACAGACTCAAATTAGAATGGATGTAAAATTAGAAGTGCTTGAACAGGTCACAGGTGTGTGTTTTGGGTGTAGGGACAGACCTGGCTCACAGTGTACCTGAAGTACTGGACATGAGCTCCGGCTAAAGAAAATTCAAGTTTTGGCAAAGACACTTTCACTCTAGAAAATTTGCAGCTGTAATTCCATTAAACTTTTTGTGGAATGTTTATTTTTGTTAGTGGTTGATACCTGATTTATCTTTCAGTTCTAGCTTAGATTAATCTGTAAAACATAAAAATACATTTTTGATTACAGGCTTTATTTTAATCATGATTGAAACCTTCCTTTAATAAGCATGGTGCTTCTAGCATGTTCCAGTTCAAAATGTAAATATTAATATTTATTTTCTTTCTGAAATTAAAAATCATAATACCATTAAAACTACTTTTCTGTGTAATTCCTGACTCTTCCAAACAATATTAAAAAAAAACCAACTTGTCAGAATCATCATATAATGACTGTGGTTTTCCTAATATTTCGTTGTTCTAGAATCCTTGGATGAGCTGACTTGCTTAGTGGTAAAGTTATTTTCAGAAGTAGAGAATAAAAATGTCCCTATACCAGAGTTTCCTGAACATCCTTTCCAAGAAGAGCATCTCCAGGTATGTATAGAGATACATCTTTCATCCAGGGTATGTATTTTAAATGTTATTTTTTATGTTTCTGTAATACATTGTGTACTTCACTACTCCTTTATCAATGTCCCTGTTAAGTTCCATGTTTTTTAATTGTCCACTCACTTTTCCATGCTGAGTATAGTTTTGTATAGGTTATAGTAAAGGTTGCACATTTGGTTGCAGTTGTAAGCAACTGAGAGATAATTCATATTCTTTCTTTGTACCATGAATGGCTGAAGTGTTGCCCTAAGTTTTAGATACCTGTACTTTTGAGATTTGGTAGATGTGTTTGTGATGATGTGTGTGTGTGTGAAGGGAGAATATGATACATGCTCCTGAGATAAATACAATAAATGAGTTTCCCTTTGTTTATGGGTCTCCTTGTTGTTTTTCCCCTCAGCAACTTTACAAAGTGGTACCCATTAAGGACATTAGAAATCTTTATGTCACATTTCCTATACCTGACCTTCAGAAGTACTATAAATCAAACCCTGGCCATTACCTTGGCCATCTGATTGGACATGAAGGCCCAGGGAGTCTTTTATCAGAGCTTAAAGCCAAAGGTAAGTCCTTTGAGGGTAGAGAATTGGAAATATTTGATCACACAGTTATTTAAAGTTAAGTTATGTATAAACTAAAGTTTAGTTTCAAGTTCACTTGAAATAGACTTCTATGTGTTAAAGCCTTCATCTGTTTGAGTAATTTGAACAATTTTGTGCTTTATTTTTGTTTCTGCAGCAGGTAGGAATAAATAGGTAACAGTCACTCAGGCTGCTGAGGCTATTATTTTTTGGACTCCCCTTTATGTGGCTTGTTTAGAGAGTTGTATGAACTGCAACGTAATTGTCTCTATTCTGTCACTAACTTTGAGACTACTGTCAGATCCCTTAATGTTCGCAAGATTACAAGGGTGTACCTCTGGCTATTTTTCTTCATATCATTCTGTTCCAAACAGAAGTAAATTATCCTGTAATCAAATGATCTTGAGTTTGTTGTATCACTCAGAATACAAAGTCAGATAGATCGGACTTGTGTTATGCTTAACTTTCACTGTTGCAGTAGGCATGAAGGAAGTAAAGGAAAACATGTAAATGAATCAAAATGGGTTTTAAAAAAATTATGTTGCTGAAGCATGCAAAAAGTTGCATAAATTGTTGTAGATTTGTTTATGTAATATAGTTTCTTTTTAATGACGTAGGATGGGTAAACACCCTTGTTGGAGGCCAGAAGGAAGGTGCTAGAGGTTTCATGTTTTTCATCATTAATGTGGACTTGACAGAAGAAGGACTTTGTAAGTGAAACACTGTGTTTGTATTCCATGTTATTGCTGATCTGCTGGTTTTGTGTTTGTATCTGAAGAGACTAATTGTGATTGTAGCTTGAAAGCCAATTTATTTTAATTAACTTGTTATTCTGTGTTTAGTTCTTCTAAGTATGCTAACACACTTCATCTAACATAAGAAATCAACTTATTTAAGGTTATGCTAAGTTAGTTAATTAAATACTTTAAATAAATATCTTTAAAAGGACAGCTGTTAATACCTTTGTGTGCTACTTATTGATACTATTTAGACCCAAGTTAAATTATAATGTAAATCAGTATCTTCACGTAAAGACATGTTCAGTGCATTTCTTGGAATTAGCTGGGGACATAAATACTTACCTTAAATTCGTGTCTGAGAAAAGCAAGTTTAACTTTGTTGGTGGGATTGCAGATGTACTTAAAGATCTTGATATATCAAAGTGTAATTAAAAACAAAAACATATTTGTGTTCACTAAATTTCTTCTTTGTGCAGAACTGAGTGAGTTAAGTATTTTTTTCTTTTCAGTGCATGTTGAAGATATTATTTTGCACATGTTTCAATATATTCAAAAACTGCGTACAGAAGGACCTCAAGAATGGGTTTTCCAAGAGTGCAAGGTAAGTAATTGGGGCTGTACCATATGTGGTGGTTGTATTTTTACAAATTTTTTTATTATTAGATGATTTGACTTTGTAACTAGCATTTAATAATCACATGATAATTAAGTTTATTAATTTTTAAGATGCAGCATGACACAAATGACAAGTATATTCAGAATACATTGTCTTAACATAGATGTGAAATGCTCTTACAGAGCTGGGAGTTACTGTAGCATAATGGAGGTGAAGGAAGAAGGATCTTACTCTGTCCACCAGGATTTTACATAACTTTACTTACTCTTCACTGAAGAAGAGGGGAAACATTTACTGTGAAGAGTAACATTGACTTGGAAATTGAAATGGCTGTTATTTTATCCCTCCCTTCTTTCGTGTGTCAGATTGTGTAGTTGAGATTGTAAAGGTAATAGGACATTTAATCTGCTGTTTGTTCCCCTCATCTTTTTGAAAAGTCGGCTAAAGGCTTTTCATGAAGTACTTTGGCAGTACATGTCAGTCTTTGCTGAACTGTTCATGCTTCTTTCAAGGCTGGGTAGTTCTGTGTGCACAGAGCAAAAATGTAAAGTGTCCTATTGGATAGCACTGCTCTTCTTAGTGTCAGTGTGAAACAAACCCAGTTTTATTTCCATGTATAGTCTCACTGGTTCAGTACGTATGCTTGGGTAAAGATTTCTTGTTCCATCTTAGATTTATTTGATCAAAACTGTTGAGTCTTTCCAAAGTAGAAATTCTGCAGCTGGGTTAGCTTTATTTCGTACACTTTGACACTGTATACCTGTGAAGTACTCTCAAGTCTTGTTATCCTCTGCTAAAAGCCCCAATGGATTTGTTTCACTCACAGAGTAAGCAAATACAAGGTTTGAAAGAGGGTCCTTCTGTCTCATCCCTGTGTCATTCCCTTGCTCCTCTTCTCTTGGCCCCAGCACTCCCGAGACTGTGGGGTGAGTCAGAGAGCTGGCAAACTAGTATGAAAAGAATCTTTTTGAGTTTACTTTCAGATGAATTGTTGAATTAATCAGTCTCTCTGCATGGTTTCATGGAAGGATGGACTGTCCTTTTCACTGGCTTTAAAGTCTTAAATCTCTTTAATTCACCCTTGCCATTGTATCCTAAGAATGTTGTGTTCTGTTTCTGTGGCTGAGACAGCAAAAAAACCCGCACTTCTTCTGTCTCTGAACTTGTGCTTGGCTGACTGAACAAAAGGAAGAAAAAAGGAATAGAGAGGCTTCAGTTTGTTAACATATGACAAACACTGCACTGGAACACTGTGTACTGGTTGTATTAGAGTTGGTGTATTTTCAGATTATTAGGAAATTTAAATACATGAGAGATGAAGCAGATCTCTTACTATGAAAAGTACTTACAAGACTTGTATAACACTTCACATTATGAGACTATCACAAATTGCTTGTGAGTTTGATGCAACTTGAATATTACTGAAAACTTGTGTTAGATACTTGTCTAACTGCTGTAACATGGATACAGCAAAAGTGCTTCCTTCTCTTTCTTTATAAAAAGGAATTAAGTAGCCAGTAATTATTCTTAAAATAGGCTTTAATTTATGCTCTTCAATCGTTCCTACATTGTTTCCTAGGATCTAAATGCTGTGGCATTCAGATTTAAAGATAAAGAACGACCACGAGGTTACACATCAAAGCTTGGAGGACTGTTGCATGTAAGTGGAGGGGGTAATTTTTGTTTGTTTGTTGTTTTTTAAATAATAATTTAGCAGTATGTTTGATTATCCACTTAATAAATACAGGTGTCTGCAAAGGTCCTTTGCACTTCTTGTGCTTAGGAGGCCAAATATGCTGCATAGGCCTTAGTTTTGGCAGTCAATAAGTCACATTCTGTTCACTCTACCATTTTATACTTCTGTACTTGGTAGAACTGATTATACAGTAACTGGAGGTGCTATTTGATCTGTTTCAGTGTTTCTTAAGACATATGTACCTTGCCTGTGTGTTTGCCTGGTAGCTAAGTGTTCTCCAGGGAAATACTAGAGAAATGATGTTTTATCATGAACACTATGTTCCTTAGTTCACAGTGTTGAAATACTGCAGTTAGCAGAAATGTTTGTATTAAGATTTCAAATTACAAATGCTTGACTTTACTGATATGATTGTGTATTGGTACTGAAAGAATCATCATGTAGCTTTTACTTGGTCTTTAATACTTGTTGCAAAATTCCCTCATTTCACGCTAATGGAAGATTTAGGTGGATTTGCTGAGGTTTTTTTTTGTCTAGTGAAATTATGCAGCTTTTATACATTGCAACCATTCTTCATTGCATAACTAACGTCCACATCTATTCAGAGAAATTTTTGGTTTCTTTGCAGGAATTACTGTTATTGGTTGTGGACCTTAATTCTGTACAGTCTAAAATAATGATCTTTAGTTTTAAAATTTTCTTTCTGTTTGCTAAAAAGCATTAGACTTAGCTGAAAGCATGTAAATGGATATTTAAAGAGCTCCTGCTTGGGACACTGTCTCTTGCTTTTGTTCTGCTAAATGCCTAAAATCTCTAACGAATGGACTTCTGACTTCTGAAACAGTCTTTCAGTAGCTTCTATTTGTTGGATCATTTCTGATTACAATTGTTGCCTTCAAAAATCAGGAAGTTGCCAGCAGTGTTCCAAAGAGCAGGGTAATGAATCAGGACTTTTTTTTACTGCCTTTCTTTTGCTTTGCTTTGCAGTAGGAATGATAATTTTCATTCTGCTTTAGTAGTTAAATGAACATCAAATTCTGGATCTTTAGCATTCACATTTGAATTTTTTATAACACAGGTTTGGTTCATTGTCCTTGATCTCCACCCCCAACAACCCTTTCTCTTTTCCAGAATCCTTTTTCTGAGTTACTCTCTGTTCTGAAAGTTATTCCACTGTAATATTTTGTATAATGTATGTAATTCAGAAAGCCATTTTGTAATAATTCTGGTTGAAAAAGTACACCTGTATGGCAAACTGCAAGTACTCGGTGCCTATGTCACCTGGTAATTTTCCTTGGTAAACAGGTGTTTATCAAGAAAGTTGTCCTGTCAACCACGTTAATAATTTTCAGATGAGTTTTAACTCTTTTTTTCTTTCTTCTTAAATTGCCACGTACCTTAAGAAATTTTCAGTTTGGCCCTAAATAAAAAATGTTAGAATTAAAAGTGCTTAAAGTTTTATTATGCTTTTAGATATTGAAATATAATTTCCTTTAAATTTTTGTAAATAAGAATTGAATTATTAGAGAGTAGTAAAAAACCCTTTTTTTTCTTTGTTTCTTTGTTTGATTTTGCTTATTTATGTTTTGTTTTCATCAAATGCACTCTAGTAAGTACTTGGTATTATTTTATCTTTAGAAATATCCTGCAGGGGTCAGCATTTACCATGTTATTTTTACTGTAGTCTAAATACTATTTAAAGGTGGGTGACTCTTTATATTGAGACATAAAATATTCCAAGAGAGAAGAATGGTAAATATGCAGTATATAAAATTGCCTAATATATGAGAAATATGATTGCATAGTTAGAATGCTTCTCCCTCTTGTTTAGTTTTGAGAGAGATTTTATAACATCGTACACACTCCTAGTTAGAAATTACCAAGGTAATGCAGATTTAGTGACCAGAAGTGTTTGCTTTTGTCTCCTCTACTGACCTGTAGCTTTTTCATGGTTAGTTTTGTGTAGTTCACCTACATACTCCTCGGCTTTGTTTTTTAGTATTATCCTATAGAAGAAGTATTGGCTGCTGAGTATTTGCTTGAAGAATTCAGACCTGATTTAATAGAGATGGTACTGGATAAATTGAGACCAGAAAATGTTCGGTAAGTTAAATTTTGTTTCAACACAAATGGTACAAGAAAGCAGATATACTAATGGCAACACAAAATCTTAGGTGTCTATTGCAGCTCCAAAATAAATGCGATTGAAAAATCTTCGCTATGTTTCTTTGTGTGAGAAAGTCCTAGATATATGGTAATTTACCTTCAAAGGTTGATATATTTTAAATAATTATTGGATAAAGTCAGATAAACTTGGGTTATGAACTGTGTTTGCAAATGTCATGGTGTTCTGGTGTTTCTAGTGATATGCAAGTAATGAGAGAATAAATGGAGTTGCCTGTATCAGCAACAGTAGTTGCCATAGTAATTAATGCCCTTTAAAAAAGGGCCTGTATCTTTGTGCGTGGGCGTGCATTTGTGTGTAATGTGTGTGGGATACTTCAGCTGAAGCTTGACTGTGTCAAGAGATCAGATTTTGAACAAACAATACTTTAATGAAAATTTGCAGTTCTCTTTCCCAAAGTATTTAATACTTCTCTATTTTGAATGTATTTTTATGTTGCTGTACCACCCAGGTTCTTGAAAATTGATACCTCTAGCATATATGTAGTGTTTTTAGTAATTAACATAGTGTATGTGTAATTACTTGTTCTCTGGAGGAAGCTTAACCAAATTCCACATGAATGTGAACTTTTAACTGGTTTTAGAATTGCTTACAAGCAATAGGTAAACCTGAGCTAATGCTGATTTAGTAAAGAAGCTGCAGGTGTTTTATTATAGCTTCACATAGCTTTGAAGGGTAGTTTTAACATTGCAAGAAAATAGTCAATATTCTCTTTTTCATAATGTAAATTGGGTCTTTGTTACTACCCAGACAACTTCCAAAGCATCTTCTTACTTAGACATTAAAAAATTGCTGGAGGAAATTAATACAGGTACATACATTCATAGGTTCTTTAGCTTGTCAGATGCTGTTGGATGCTACAGAGCACTCATCACTTCTGTGTTACTCCTGTTGCTGGCTGTGCCAGTCTTTTGACACACTTTCCAGCTGACAGTACTTCAGCATAAGATAGCCACAACTAACCTAGTTCAAAAGTTACTAGTGTGAGAAGGGAAAGTGTAGAGAATACTGGTAGAGGGAGGAAATTCAAGTCTACAGTGTGGCCAGAAGCATAAGAATAATGGCAATGGTTTTTGGAAGAGTGTGGTGTGTGTTTTTCAGTTACATAGCAGCCATTCATTTCACGAAGTTCTTCTGTTGTAGGTAACGTAGTTCCATATCTGCACTTTGCAGTTCTGCATTCCTCTTTGTCCACTGCTGAAATAAAGGGGGGTCAGACAAGAAAACAGCAAGATGAGCAAGAATCTAATTAGAATGGAAATAGTAACTCTAAAAAGATACAGAATTTAGCTGTAGCATGCTTGAAACATTACTAACCAAAGAAAGTAATAGCTTACTATCATATGTATCTTCCTATAGTAGTTTTGTAGGGTTACATCAGTCTCCTCCCATTTGACAAAGTGACTTCTGGTAAATTGATAGTTTCTCCACACTTGGTAATTGTGGATTAATTTTAAATAAAAACTAGTTTTTTTTCAAGGTGGAACATATCTAGAACAAATATGAACTGAAAATGAACTTTAGCATATTAAGCAACTAATAGTAGTTTGATCCTTCAGATAATGGAGATAAGTGTTTCAGAATTGGTAATTAGTAACTTTTGTGGGTCTTTGTAATTGTGGGCTTTAACTGTCATTTGTCTCACCTTGCTTTCTTCTAGCTGGTGCTTTTTGGATGCTGTATGTTATGGTTAATCTTCTGTCAGGACTAATTAGGTTGTCTCTTCACTTTACTTGGCTTAAGAAATAGATGTCATTTAATAGAGGAAGAAATTATGTAATTTAAAATTTTTGGATGGAAAAGGTGCTAAATATTGGGAGGAAAAAATAGGACTTCCAGAACTGGAATAAACCTGTTTTTATGGCCTCTTCAGTTAATTCAGTTAAAGAAATTATATATTGTCTTTGTTGCAGAGATTTTAGTAGGACTTAAAGATAATAAATACAAGTGGGTTACTTCTCTGAAGCTTGAGTGCCTACAGCTATGCTGACAGCTGTCCCATTAAGGCTTAAATATAAATATGTACAAACTAGAGACTGTCCAAAGACTGATTAAATGCAGTTATAGCAGCCAAATTCAGCAAAGCAGTGCAATTCTAACATGGATGGAATGAGGCCTGTAATGATGTAGCAGCAGGCATGCTTTGAGTTTGAATGGTATATGGTCAGAGTAATTATAACTCTATTGCTTATTATGTGTAGACTAAGACTGTGTTGGTGTTTTTATTTACCACAACAACTATGTATTCACATCATAGTTCTCTCCATGTTCAGACTCCTTGTATTCTCAAGAAGTGTAACTTACAAAAAGAAACCCAAAACATAAGCACAAATTTAAGATTCCCGAGTGTATGTTGCTTTTTCCTGCTGCCCTAGATGACACTTTTTTTTCACTGTAGACTAAAAAGTTATGGTTATGCTTCTGCGATAATACTGGAAGCTGATTTTTCTTGGATTTAAAAGTATAAGTCAATTTTAGTGGGAATTAAATTTTTTATTTGGGGCATCAGATGTTTAAAGATCTGATCTAATCAGACTTTCCTACTTTCATTTGACTGAAAGAAAATGCTAACTGGTATATAGTACTATATTCCTTTTAGTTTAATTTTAAGCACTTACCCTGTGAAATTAGAATGAAATTAACTGCAATTTAAAAAATTTTTTACTTAACTAAGATCCTTCGAAGTATAGTATAATATAACAGGGAATATAATTTTATATTATCTTTTATTTAATTGCTGGCAAGATAACATTATCTTGGGAAGGGGAAACTTATTTAAGTATTACTAAAAGTGATTTCATGGTGCATTACAAAGATTCAAGAAAGCCACTGGATTTTATTTTTGGTGGGCTCTCTTGAAAGAATGAGTTGAGATTACAGATGTTAATAAAAGCATCCCTTTGTGTTACACTTTTTTTTAAAATTACATCTGTGTCTTTATGAATGTAATGAATTATTAATCCGGTAGCCTGCTCCCTTGTCTTTTCTTGAGCAATTTTATATACTAATAAAAAACCCTGTGCAAATCTGCTTTAAATATCTGTATGTTTGGTTATCCACCATTTACTGATATGTATCCTGTTGTTTACCTTCCTATTCTCCCTTTTTATGAAAGAATTATTATATGCCACATCCTAACTTTGCCTGTTGTTTGGCATTGTTTTCCTGGTTTTAATGATTTTTTTTTTCATTTTATGCCTTGCATGCATTCTGTCTTGAGGCGGTTTAGTTGGCATTGATTTGAATTTTTCTTTTGTATTGTGCTTTTATTTATAATTTCCTTTTCATTCACCTATACTAAGGACTTCTTGGCATAGCTGTATTGTAGTAACTGCATTCAATGTCTTTTTCAAAAGTACAGTTTTTCAACTATTATTTTCTTAACAAACTTTGAGTTTAAAAAGTATGAAGGAAATTCATACTCACAGATGGTAGTAAGTATGCATATGTGCTTCCATTTGACTGAACCATAACAGGAAGTGTTCATATTCTCCTTCCACCCCCACACACTTGTTGCATTTAGTGCCTTGATTTCCCTAAGACAGAAACATTTTAAAATATAAGTATAATTTTTACTTGTTCAAACTGTATTGGGTTTTACCAGCCATCTGTGAAGATAAGGGAATAGACTTGGCATGTGTCGCAATCTTAGCTGAAAAATGTAATTTTCCTATCATTTCCAAGACATTTTTTCCCTTCAACATCTGCAGAATAAATGCTCTTATTAAAATTTAAGAAGATAGTGACTCACCAGATTAAGCAGCTAAAGAACATTTTCCCCTGGATAGTAAATGGGCTTTTTTCCTCTCCCGATAGCAGAAGTGCAGTACTAGTGCTATCCTAGAGGGAAGAAAAATAAAATGAATGCCAAAAATGTTGATGGAAAAATTTCTAACTACTGAAATTTCACAGGCTCTGAGCAAAGTTATCTCAGTGCAGTTGGTGATGCTCACCCCTGAGGGTAAACATGCTAGAAATGTGTTTGCTTTTAATTGCATTGGATCTGAGCAACAGTTTTGAAAATCACAATTTGTTCACTTACTTCCCCCTACAAGTCCTTTGTAGCGACTTAGTTTTACTGAACCCTGAGAAATAACTTGTGCTTCTGCAGAGTGATCAGAGTGCTGCACATCTCTCTGCGTGTAGTTTCCCCTTACTCTGGTTTCTGAGGGGATTTGTGAGTGAGTGGCTTTCAATAGCATGTGTTGCCTCACATCAGTTTTACTGATGGTTTTGAGGGGACTTTGTTCATCTATGAACAAATGCAGGCTTTTGCTATTTTTGTGTCAATCTTGTTATGTTACGCATTTGAATGAGATAAAAATAATTTTTTCCATTGTTTGACAATACCAGAATTTGGAAGACAAAGTTTAAATTAGGTCCTAAGAAAAATCAATTAATCCTTTATAAGAATAAATTAGCTTTGACATTTTTGTTACTAATGTCACAAATACTAAGTTTTCTAACTCTTAACTACTTTTTCACCTGTAGAACCTTGAGTTTTGTTATGTAAATCTGGAATATAATAGTTGATCATCTTTTGTGGAAGTACATTCATTTTAAAGCACACATTCTCTTCCCAAGTAATACTGTCCTGTGGATGTCTCACTTGTAGCTTAAATTCAGATTTCAGGAGAGTGAAAAACAAGATAGTATTCAGTAAATATGTATCACAATATAGAAACTGTGCTTGTTTTTGAAATTGGGGACCACAGCAGTTTGCATGTACAAGAATGTATCTACAGAAGTAAATTGCATTTATAGTTTGTTGTGTTCCATATCCATGAATAGATCAAGCCTAATTGCTCTGGTTGAGTCTTAATATACTTTAAGCATTTCCTCTTGAAGATTACCTGATTGCCTGTCTTGCTTTCCCAGTGCATTTCCACACTGTCTTAAAACATGTGGATGTTCATAGTGCCGTACAGGACAACAGAGAAATGAAAAGCAAAAGTAACATTACATAATTGGTGATTTTAGAGATGGATTACAATATACTGAAATACCTGCATGGCATAGTATTTCTACCTGCTGTGCTTCTCTTCCCCTCTTTTTGTGTCCTGGTCATCATTCCTGTTGGTCTTGTCTTAAGCTGTAATTCTTGGGCAGACAAAATGCCTTTTGATTTGTTTCTATTGTTGTGGGTATGTTTCTGACAGCTCAAAATGTCAGTAATCATTCCAGTAGCGATTTGGGATAAAGGGAAGGCAGAAGGATCTCTTGAAGCAGAACTGCTTGAAGAATTACAATGTTGATTTCTACAGTTTTATTTTCTATACAGTGAGTAGACAATTATTTTTAGCTCTTGAATTTTAGTATGTTTGTGCAGGAAATGTTTGGGTGCTTGGATTGTCACTACTGCTTGAGCATCAGTATGTTGGAGAAGGGTAGGAGGAGGAAATTGTTGAATAACAGACCTATTCTAAGAGTATATTCTAGCATAAAACATCTTTGTCTTGCTGCTCTAACCATATGATTATTGGAATTTTATCAGGATAGTTTTCTCACTTAAGACTCTTTCTTCTTTTTCTTATTTTTTTATTACTTTTTTACGCACAAAACGACCTGGTAGGTTGCTCTGAAATTTTGAAGAGACTTCAGGGTTTTTGTAGTCTGCTAGCAACTTGGTACCTGTGTTGTGGTTTAACCCCAGCCAGCAGCCAAGGCCCAGGCAGCCACTCGCTCACTCACCTACCACTGGGATCAGGGAGACAACTGGAAGGGTAAAAGCTGGAAAACTTGTGGGCTGAGATAAAGACAGTTAAATAGAGTTAAAGACAGTTAAAGCAAAAACTGTGCACAGAGCAAAGCGAGGAGTTAATTCACTGCTTTCCATGGGCAGGCAGGTGTTCAGCCATGTCCAGGAGAGCAGCTAATTGTGCTACCTTTTGGACCAAATTTCTTAGAAACATCTATTTACTCTTGAAGCTAGCCACTTCCATTGATTGCTCTTTTGTGTTGTAGATTGTTTAATAGAGTTAAAGGAGTTTTCTTGATACCTATCATGTAGAATACTAAAAAAGTACTGATAAGTTTGTAATTTTCTGTGTTCTGGATTTCCTCTTTTTTAGATGTGTTCTATAGTTCAGGCAGCACCTGGATGATGTTCTTAGTCACAGGGTTTAGTTTTAGGTAGTCCTGCAAGAAGCAAGGTGTTGAACGTTGATGATCCTTATGGGTTTCTTTCAACTTGAGGTTGTCTATGATTCTATGACACTAGGACTAGAATAAGATTTCTATAATCAGTATTTTCACATATTTGGGTGTTGATACAGGTGGTATGTAAAACGTAATCACTTCATTAATTTTCTAGAAGACTGCAAGAACTGCTTTTTGTTTTCTGGAACAACAACAGAGTCTAAAAAATAGAAATTGCGTGCAGCACTACTGATGTGTAACTCCAGGTTGTAACACTTAAGAAAAACAGTAACATTAAATGACTGTGGTAACCTGATTCCATGGTTAACCTTAGCATGTAGTTCAGTGTACTTATACTTGCTGTTGTACCCTGTAATTGTCTAGGGACTGCAGAAATAAAGGTATTCTGGTGATGGAGCAGAAACAGTGCTTGGAATAATTTCTCAGTCTTTTCGCAGACACATTCATGCCAAAGTGCTTTGTCTCTTTGTTTTCAGAGTTGCAATAGTTTCCAAGTCTTTTGAAGGAAAAACTGATCGAACAGAGGACTGGTATGGGACACAGTACAAGCAAGAAGCAATTTCCGATGAAGTTATTAAGGCATGTTAAAATTTGTAACATTCTAATATCTGTAAATGAAAGTCAGTGGTAAATCCTTTCTCTTAATTTTCCATTTAGTTGAAGGGAGAACTTAAATCTGCTGCTCTTTATAGCATGAAAATCATACAATGAGTCTGTTTAATGTTACAGGAAGAAAGAATCTTGTATTAGTCTTTAGATTTCAAATATTTTTTATGTAGGATAGATACATTTTAATGGCTATAAACCATGTTAAATACAGGGACGTTTATACTGTTTTCTCTGTAGAAAATCCCTAATATGCAGTGGCTGCTTAAAAATGTAAGCATTAACTTCTAAAAACTTACAAGTCTATTATATGTTAACGAACTGATCAGTACTTAAAAAAGGAATTTTTTTAAACTATTATATGTAACTGTTTCTGATGTTAGTTTTTGCAGCATAGAAAGCAAGTATGTTTTGCCAGTTAAATGAGATTGTAAAAATCAAAACTTGAAAAAAGGATCTGGGCAAATCCTTATTGAAACTTGTTATTGTTCTAATCTTCTCAGAAGAGATATCTGTAAAATGTACCTTAGGGCTGAATTGGAGCTTCTGAGTGTGCTCTGAACAGACATTGCATAGGAACACTTCCTTTGGCTTGACCATACCTATGTTCTTGATTAAAATTCTTGTTTAAGTGTTTAGTTTAATGTATTCATTTACAGTTCATGGTAGCAGAAAATACAAGATGTAAACCCACCTTCCTCTCTACTGTAAACTTTTCAAAATTATTTTTTATGTCATCCTCCCTCTGAGAGCAATTCATCCTGCAGATAGCCTACTCCAACTTGTTTTCCCATCTATTTCTTTCTTGCCCTATAATCTTAATAATATTTACACATAAGGTGATGAAATGCATTTTTAAATCTTTAGTGCCAGCATAAAATAAATAAGCACATATATGCTTTAATTAAGCAGAAATTGGCATAGCCTCATTGTTTCTCTTGTTTATCTAGAAATGGCAAAATGCTGACCTGAATGGGAAATTCAAGCTTCCAATGAAGAACGAGTTTATTCCTACAAACTTTGAGATTTTGCCATTGGAAAAAGATGCAACGCAGTACCCTGCCCTTGTCAAGGTAAACTGTCTGTAGTTGTCCTGTTTGCTGCCTGACCTTCTGGGAAGTTAGAATTTAATTCCTCTGTTTTTTAAAATACAGATAATCTCATATTCCAAAGTACAGTAAACAAAAAAGTACAAAACTTCAGTATGTTGCTGCAAAGGCAGTAGAAAGTTCATTCTTAATGAACTTTGGATTATGAGAATTTGTGTTCCTATGAAAGTGAATCTAGATACAGCTTGAACTCTCTCTGCCCTTTTGAAAGTGTGTCAACGTTTGATAAAAATAGCAATAGAGCTGTTTATTCAGCAGAAGGGTGACTGCCACTCTTACATTCTTTTGACCAGTGTTGAGTAAGTCAAGTGTGTAGGCAAGGCTATTGTTTTGTAACTGTGTATGAAGAAGGGCTGTGATTGCATGGAAAAAGGGAGAGAAGTGTCATTTAGTGATCTCAAAATACATTGAATCTATCTGTATTCACTATATATATTGAATATAGCAATTAAAGCAATATGAATTTTAGGGGATAATTCTAAGCAGTGATTTGAAGTGGTGAAGAGACTTTTTTTGAAACAGTGGCATATACTGCAGTTAGAAGTCAGATGACTTAATAAAGCCTCTTTTCTTGACACAGGACACTGCTATGAGCAAACTGTGGTTCAAGCAAGATGACAAATTTTTTTTGCCAAAAGCTTGTCTCAACTTCGAATTTTTCAGGTATGCAATGTTAAGCATGTCACATAAAGTAGTCTCCAAAAGTTTCTTGTTTATTGGGAATCTGCATTTCTGCAGCAAAAACTTTCTTGCATGTATTGACACTTTAGAATCTTTGTCCTTACTTTGAATATGCAATAAGGCTTAGATAGCAGGAATATGCAGTATTGAGTAGCATCATTTAAAGTATGCAGTAAGTAAGTAGCAAGAAATTGGATGTGCTCCTTCTGTATTAACAGGAGAAGTTTATCTAAAAATATTCTTAAGCCAAATTTTCTTTTATATTTTGTTTGCTATACTTGAAATATACCTGCCAATAGAACCCACTACATATTGCAATATCCCTCTTTAGAAATAGTTGTGTATTTTTAAATTAATTACTAAATCACAGCTATTTTAAGATGTGTTTTCTTTATGAAATGCTGTTCTGATAATGGTTTTAGGCTCAAATTCTGTTTCCATTTGCATAATGCAAGCCAGTTTAAAAAGCGCTTAAAATTTGGGGATTTTAGTTAACTGACACCCATAACTGACTGTATTTTTTTTTAGAAGAGCATTGTCTGTATTATCACAGAATGTTTGATTCTGACCTCAAGATGTATGATAAAATGATGTAATTTTCATTCTGGTCTTGCATGGTTTTCATCATAGGAAGATAATCTTTCTTTTTTAAGTGGGCGTGACAATGATGGACCTTCTTAATGTTCCTTTCAAGTAATAAATTTCTAACTTTTGAATTTAAATAATACTGCTGTTTTTAGAGTGCAGCTGTTTCTGTGTAGAACTGCTGAATGCCAGAAAAAAATCAGGGATTCTCCTTTTGCCTAATTAAGTTATTTGGTGATATTGCTGGAAAGGCCATTGTGGGGGCTCCCTTACATGCATTGTTGAATTCTTGTTTTCAGAGACCACTTGAAATTTTTCTTGCAGGATATTATACAGAGGTTTTTTTCTGAGTGTGTTGTGTCTTGGTACTGGTTTTGGTACTAGTTGGGGAAAATAGGTTGCCTGGGCATATTCTCTTTTTGCTTTTTGAAACCAGAGGCCAGATATTACAACTGTTTCAACTTTGATGTGTCAGGAAGTGGAGGATCAAAATGGTAACTCCCCATCTCTTACTCAGAGAACAACAATTGCAGTGCTTTGCCTTCTTTGTTCATTCTTGGTGGCTTTCCCTTGTAGTATGTTTGGTCAAAATCCAAAGTAGGATTTTACAGATGGACACTGAGTTTATAGTTGTGGTGGTTTTTTAAATCAATTCAGGTGAACTCTAAGGGGTCCAGTCTCTAATAGTTTGTTAATGAATAAGAGATAATAATTTAGTTTATGTAGAGCACACAAAGGTATAAGTGTCTGCACGCACACACAATATCATAGACTTGTTTGTGTTGGAAGAGATGTTTAAAGGTCTAGTCCAACCCTCCTGCAACAAGCAGGGATATCTTATCTAGACCTGTGGAGATGGTATTTCCCAGTTAGATTTGTGCTTTCTTCTCAGTGGGCTCCTATAAAAGGCCAGAAGTACTTTGAGCTTTGCTGACCATTGTAATGGAATGATTTCCCTCTTTCCTCCTAGGACCAGTTCCAGCTGGAGACCTGGCTTTTTTCTTAGGGTTTTGAGCAAGGGTTCTTTCCTTTTCCTTAAAAATCAGGTGGTAATTGTATGTGAGCAAGAGTGAGGAGATTTTGACAATATTGGGTGCATCACCTCTAAAAGATGTTTTAAGCAGATTTGTCCACTTTTGATACTTAAAAAAGGTTCTTGGTTGATCTGTCTCTATTTGAACAGAATGCTAATGATTATTGAAAGAAATGGTGAAATGTAGAGTGTTTATTCATGAGACTTAATGGAATCCCTCGTATCTCTCGGGACCAAGTGAATTGGTGAATAAAGCCATCTTAATGACATGAGTTTTCATAAAAAGTTTTAGCCTTGGTTCTAGATCGGAATATGAAGCCTGTGCTGCCTTGTAGTGGATTACAAGAGTTTGTTCACACTACAGACTGCTTCAGTTTGATAAAAAAATGCTAGGAGGATTTCTTCTACCTGCAGCCCTGATCAACATGAAGCATAGAAAGAATTCCTGCTCCAGATGTTACAGCAGCAATTGCTGTGTAGATAAATTGAGAGGAAGATGATGAGGTTGGTTTCTCCCTTAACTATACAAATCCCACAGGAAGAATGAGTATACGAACCTCTTGAAATCACCTTGTTCCAAAACTGAAAATCTTTTCAGGGATCCTTGTGTTAAAGAAACACCACAGTAAAAACCTCTGACTTACTGCCCAGCCTAAAAGAGGATGATAAGCTTTTGCATTTGTATGAATTGCAGCTTAAGAACTCAATAAGTATTCTTTTTTTAAAGGAAGTAAAACAACTATGTAATGCACTGATGTTTTGAAAATTCTTTAACGGGAGTTAGCAACTCAGCACTTCAGTGTTGATTCCACTATGTCACTTAGAGCAGTTTGAAAGGGGAAAAGACTAGACTTCACAGGTTTTTTTATATGCACCATTAGTGATTGAGTTGTTCTACTTCTTTGAGTATAGTGAAAAGAAAGTAAACTAGAAATAAGCATTTGTTTACAAAACTGTCAGTAATAGGAAGCAACTCCCAGAACAGTGTTGTAATAATTGTTTTCTGTTATTTTTCACTCGAGGATTAAGGATGTAGTAGCTGTGATTTTTTTCAAAACTTCAGTTGGCCTTTGCCATCTAAGTGAGAATACAGGATTTATAACTGATACAGACATAATAATCACTCAAGCTGGTTAAGTCTGTATTCCAGTATCAAAATGGTAAATTATATAATGAGTTTGGAGGAGAGTTTATAGGATTGACCTACATCTTGCTTTGAATTTGGTCTTACTTAAAAATTCAATAGCAGTTGAATTTATATCATTGGGCGGGCATATTGAAATTGCTCAGTTTGGGGAAATTCTCATTGTAGAGAGAAATGCAAATACCAGTCATTTTGTCTTTTTTACTGATGTGTTCATTTAATCTGGACTAAGATTTCAGACTATAGCAGGCTCTGCTTCTCAAATATATATTTTTTGAATTATTTATTTAGTTTGTTGAAATCTCTTCCTGTGCTTCCTTTTCTTAGTCTAAAAGGAAGGAGAAATTAAAAGCTACGAGGAACCTTCTTAAAAATACCTTCGCAATGTGTTTTAAAGTTATCAGTTTGTGTGTTATGCTCATGTGATCCTTGCTTTACTACATTAATGTTGATATACACAGTGAATTACCCTTCTGTATAGGTGTAAAGAAATGTAATAGTGTCTCTCTGAATACCTGACTGCTGCAGGAAAAAACATGCCAATAGTACAGGTTTGAATTGTAAGCCATATCTTGACAGCAAATGCTTCAGAGACTGCTGATTATTTCTGTGAAATTGATAATGAATTTACATGCACTTCAGAGACTTTAGAAATACATATAGTACAAATAGCTTGTCTTGACTTCTCAAATCTTTAAAACACACAGGTATTTCACAATTAGCATGGTTGAAACATGGCTTGAGTCTTTGAGTTGCACTTCTCTTTTTGAGAAATTTGCGACAGTGTTGTGTGTGATCACGTGTTTCTGATGTAACAGTAGGTTTTGGAGAGTTGCTGCCATTAAAAAGATAACACAAAAAATTACAGTAGTAAGAAAATGGATATGCCAGACTTCTCTCCAGAGCTGAATGTGGCATGTACTGCGCATTTCCTTACCACAAATTGTTGGTCTCCTAATTTTTGTAAGAGAAACTGACCATATATGAGTATTAATTAATTAAATGTTCAGTACATGGACTTCATTTCGGTCTGTTAAATTATGTTGGTATATTTAGTTACTTTTACTCCTGGTGAATTCTGACTGTGCAGCTAAGTAAATAAAACATGTCTTGATTTATGAGCACGAATAGAATATTTCTGGGATCTTGAGTATATTTAGACATCAAATCATAAGCAAGCTAAGTAACTCTTTTCAGATATGTTCATATTTGTCTTTGAAATAGAAATCCTTCATAATGGGATCCATCAGCATAAAATCACAGAAAATACTGTTTCCTTCAGATCAAACTTAAAAGGCCAAAAGAAACAGAGAAGTAATTTTAAACTGCATATTTTACTTTCAACATTTTCTTCCAGCCCATTTGCTTACGTGGATCCCTTGCATTGTAACATGGCCTATTTGTACCTTGAACTACTCAAAGACTCCCTCAACGAGTATGCATATGCAGCAGAACTAGCTGGCTTGAACTATGATCTCCAAAATACCATCTATGGGATGTATGTAAGTACCCAAATCAAGGAAAAGCTTAGAGCCTTAAAACTACTTCCACTCATCAACATTTTTATATTGATTTGATGGAAGGACTTTTAAATAAAAAATAAAGGCTGTTAGTCCTTTTGATCTTGGTTATTAACCATCCTTTCTTTGATTTGAATTTTAACTTTAATTTTGTTAAAACTCTTCAACAGTCTTTCAGTTGATATTAAGCAAATTTTCTTCTTTATTTTTATATCATTCATGAAATTAATTAGTTGTAAGATTTCTTCCTCCATTAAAAAAAGGCAACCCTAATCCAAGCTTACATATTTATTGGTCAGATATCTACTAAAACGTTCTGACTAATGGGGTAAAAGACCCCCTTTTCATGCTATAAAAATAAACAGTATACTTCTGCTTTCCTGTTCAAGAACTACTGATCATGAGGCTGCATATACATACTCTTCAGTCATGTTTCTTCATCCATTACCTTGTCACTGCCTGAGGTATCAAAGCATTTCTTTTGTTTTTCTTTTTGTTAGTCGCTACATTTATGCTGATCCTCTCCATTGCAACATGACATACCTGTTTATCAGGTTATTGAAGGATGATTTAAAAGAGTATACATATGCAGCACGCCTCTCAGGTTTGGTGTATGGCATTGCATCAGGAATGAATGCAATACTTGTAAGTAAGAAAAAAACGCAGGAGGAAATGAAACAGCTTGGGAGTTGTTGAGCTTGGAGAAAACATTTGACTTCTGCATTTCTAAATGAGATGGTTAATGCTTTTTTTCCTTGCATATATCTCATGAATTAAAGGCAATGCAAGACTGTATTTTAATCAGTACTGAGTGACCTGTTTAAGATTGCAGTGTCTTGTGAACATGTGTGTAGTGCAATTGTTGCATTCTGGTTCACATTTTTACTTGCTTGCATGATAATCTGGAAAGTACTTTTGCTGGTTTCTGTATAAAAAGATTAACTTTTTTGTTGAATGAATCCTCAACTTTACAGATTTTGCCATAATTCTCGAATTTTACTGTAGTGAGCTGTGGAAATGGATTGTGCATGTGATCATTAGAATGCAGTGCTGGATATTTATGGCTTTTTCTTTTGTTTTTATCACGTGTTTTATAATCTGTTATAAAGAGCTGACAATACTT
This sequence comes from Daphoenositta chrysoptera, assembly GCA_013397915.1. Taxonomy (NCBI): domain Eukaryota; kingdom Metazoa; phylum Chordata; class Aves; order Passeriformes; genus Daphoenositta; species Daphoenositta chrysoptera. The sequence continues at coordinate 653,503 of VZRO01004822.1, read as the reverse complement.
GATAAATACTGATATTATGATAAATGGTTATTTCTTACTCAGCTTCTCCTATGAGTTTTCTGATAGGAGATTTTAGTAGTCTCTCTTGAAGTCCTGTTCAAAGCTTTTGTTAACCACCCTTACATTCCAGAATGTGTTTTGAAATTTCCTGTAGAAGTGTTATTTTCCAAAGCATTTTAGTAGAAGAATGTACTGTATATTGTCTTTGCATTTTTTATATGAGAGAGTGCTGCAAATTTTTTTTTTTTATCCAACACAAATCTAATTTCCTGGTTGCATTCACTTGACTTATTGCAAACATGGTTATCAGTTTCAAAGCTTGCTGATGTTTCCATGATCAGGGTTAATTCCTTTAAAAAAATGTGTAGTTTTCTTCATTTTTAGTCACAGTTACTTTTAAGTATTGAGAACTTGTAATTTTCTTTTCTGTATTGTGAGAAGTTTTATAATTAATAAGTGTAACTCTATTATATTGATGCTTTGAGCAAGGGTGGATGCTACTTTGAAAAGTCACCCATGGTGATTGTTGAACACTTTCAGGTTCCTATGCTAATTTAGGATACCAGCCTTTGTCATAAATCCATTTATGATAACTTTTTATTCAAATTCATAGTTCAGCTATGTTTCAGCAACTACAGAACAAAAAAATACTCCCTACTGAAAAGCAGGAATTCATCTGTATGTTGGTTTGTGTTATAAAGTTTAGTTTTAGTCTTAATTATTAAACTGCACGAATTCAATCAAATTCCTGGTTTGAGATACCAAATTTTGAGGTTTTTTCATGCAAAAAAAAAGACCTTTTAATGCCTTTTTTTGCCAGAGAAATTTTCTGTAGCTTGATGAAATCATACAGTAATTGTTAAGTTTTATGTTATTTTTTAAAGGAGCAAATTTATTTCATTTATACTTTCAAAAATATAATATGTATGATCAGATCAATATATCATTACAATTGCAGAATAACTCCCCCGATGTTTCAGCTGAGCAGCATCCTGCTTATAAAGTGTGCTGCTGTTTACAACACCCTTTTTTCATAGTATTGCTTACTTCCACTTAAATATACTTTGATCAACAACATAGTTATGAACAAAGGGTAAAAGTAAATTGGAGAGAGTATTTTAGAAGGTTATGAACTTAATTACTGAAGTGAGAAACCTAGATTAAAACCATCTCAGTACTCCAACACTCAACATTGTAATCATTAAAAATATGTATTCTGAGTACAGTTTACCTACACCAACATGAAATTACATTAATTCTGTAATACATATCTATTCTAAATAGAACTCCTGGGCAAATATGCAATATTATATTTGTCAGTTAGTAACCTTCTGGTTGGTAAAGGGATTTAACTTAAGAATGACTAAATGTTCAGTAACGGTGAATTTAGCGTAAGTATTGAAAAGTGTATTGCTCATTGAATTATACAAGACTTTTGGTAATGGTTTTATTCTTTTATTTTCCACATTTAAAGCAACTTATGCACTTTTTCCGTAGCTCTCTGTAAAAGGTTATAATGACAAGCAACATATCTTGCTCAAGAAGATCATTGAGAAAATGGCTACTTTTGAGATTGATGAAAAGCGGTTTGAAATTATCAAGGAAGCGGTAAGCTGCATGAGAAATTCACGTTTTGGAGTAATTGAAAATTGAATGCATTGACTTGACAGGAAATCTGAGGGCTGACTATCCATGGAAATAGAGAGTGAAATTCTGCATTAGTGGGACTTTGGATGCTTTTTTCTTTTTTGTGGCTGTGAGTTCCTTGGAGTTGTTTATATAACATTCTTTGGTTAAAAATAACTGGTCCTGCAATCTTTTTTTAGCTAGTCTTTCTTATGATGTATCAAGGAAGCACAGCTTGCTTTGGTAGGAGTAGAAATCTAAGTAGGGGGATGGAGGGGCATATCTTAACTTTATATCCTGTTTTGCAGTTTGGAAAGGCTTCAGTAGGACTTAGCCATAAAAAGAGTGGGAAATGGGTCAAAGGGGAAATGAAGTGTTGAAAAAGTTTGCAACATTTCTTTTCCCCAGATTTGTCTTTGCTCCTGTGCCAAGATCCTTTGGTGCAAAGGTAACCACCTGGTTTAGTACGTGTTGATTTCTGGAAGTTACATCAGATGGGGAGACTGCAGTTTTCTCCCCATGTCTACATCAAACAGGATAAGGGACATACCAACTTCTGGCTTCTGTTTGGAGCAGACACAGAGATATATCCTCAGCAACCTGAGGCTCGCTGTTGGTCACTGATGTGTCCTGAAATGAGTTACTTTTTCCTACACTGGAAATGCTTCCACCTTGCCAAAACTATTAGTTAGCACTTTCCAGTTTCTCTGGTAGAGGAAAAAGGTTTTGCTTATTTTGTAAAAGTGCAGCTGGACTAGAAAGGAGTTTTTTTGCAGAATCTCTCTGGTTCTTCTCTCATACCTCCTTTATCCATGCAAAAAATGCAAAGAATTTTCCAGATGCTCCAGTTTTTGTGTAATCAAGTCAGCCAAAGGAAGGCAACAGGGAGAAAAATACATATGCTATTAGCAGTATTTCCCCACTCCTGGTCAGTCATCATAGAATGCAGATTTCCTGGGTAGAGCAACTTGATCTAAGTCCTTGTTTAACTGCAATAGTTTAATTTCTAGACGTTAATTTTATGGACAAGTTTGATTTCATGCTCATTTCAACCATCTTAATGGTTTCTGCTGAATCCAAAGAAGCCCAGATTATAACTAAGGTCATTTAACACAATTTTTTAACATTTCTAACAAGCAAGAGAATGTTCTCAATATCTGAATTGTATCTTTTTGATACTAAGTTGAGAGTGCAGTGTTAATTTTTTATGTTTAGAACTCTATTTCTGAATTTCTAATTTGAACCTAATTATTTTGGTTTAGTACATGAGATCACTTAACAACTTCAGGGCTGAACAGCCTCACCAGCATGCAATGTATTATCTCCGACTTCTGATGACGGAAGTTGCTTGGACCAAAGATGAATTAAAAGAAGCTCTAGATGGTAATGTTCTGCCACTTTATTGTTAATTTTCTTATGTTACCTAACTATTGGGGGTACTTGTTTTGAACTCTGCTTACTATTCAAGTGAACCCCTGCAGTGCCAGACCTGAGCTGATGCTGGTCTTGCTGCACTTGCCCTCCAGTTTCAAGGAATTAGAGTAGTTCATGGAAAAGGCTTCCAATGGCAAAACTTGCAGGTAAAAGTGCAGGCAAAACTTGACCAACTTTGTGGGTATAAACCTGGATATGGTGAATCCAATTCTTAATCAACATTGCTAAAATTCTTTGGCTCTAGTTAACATCTTACAGGCACGTTGGAGTGAATCTGCATTGTACTTCCCAGTGTGCAAACTATTTTGTTTTTTATGTTATTGGGGAATCCTAGCTTATGTTTCTGTGGATAATAAAGAACTGGAGCTAATAAAGAAAAAAGACATACTTTCTGTAGGTAATGACAACAATAATAAAGAATAAAGAACGTTGTGGCTCCAAACAAAGAGTAGGTGCCCCAGTATGTTTGAAGGAAGAAGAAATTTCAAATTAAGAGATTTAATTGATTTTTCAAGTCCAGATGGAGTGGGGTTCTCAGCAACCAGCCTAGTGGAAGGTGGTGCCCAACCAGCCTAGTGGAAGGTGGTGCCCAACCAGCCCATGGCAGGGGTGTCACAACTAGACAAACTTTAAGGTCCCCTTCAACCCAAGCCATTCTGTGGTTATTCTGTGTTTGTAGTAATAGCTGAAGAACTTTACCCAACTTGCATTTTACTGTGTTGTGTTAAAAGGCTGTTCCTGGGACAGTTTGCAAAATGTCTTGTAATATCTTCTTGGAGTATACCAAGACATTCTTTTCAAGAAGAATACCTGGCTTTTGTATTTATTTGAGGGGTTTGATTCAGAACACATATCCATGAACACCCCATCCATTCAAGCATCCTTCCTCTTATTCCATTGATTCTGTGTGTTAAACTATACTTTGCAGTACATATGAAAATTGCTTTGCATGGACAGGCTGGCTGGAATGTGTGTGTATGTGTTGTGCATGTGTCCTCTAGGATATATTGGCAAAATACTTTTCTTGTGTATTGTTTGTTGCAAAGTTAATATCAAAACACTATATTTGAGTTGAGGTTCTTTTTTTAGTTTGGATGGTAAATGCACAGTGTGTTTCTTGAGCATTATAAACTACATGCTGCTTGTTTAGTTAATAACTAAGGGTTTTCCTTGGAACACCACCTGAATGATTGCAACTGTTTTCTCTGGAGAATGAGTGTTTGTTCAGCATGATTGGAAAGGCTTTTTTTGCTTTTTTTGCCTTTTTTTTTTTTTTTTTTGAATCTGGGTCAAGACAGCATGTGAATTCTAAGTGAAATAAACTATATGATGAGTGCTTCTATTTAGACCTGGAAGCATTCCAATGTTGCATTTTTAAGGAGAGATTCCCTTCTTCATAATGACAAATTTCTCCTCCTTTGAGAAATGTGCTGTATCTAATGATGACTTAGGCTTAGGTCCTTCGTAATTTAAAAATGCATTTGAGTGATTTCACTGTCTAAATATCTATTGTAGATGTCACCCTTCCCCGTCTCAAGGCCTTCATAGCGCAGCTGTTGTCACGGTTACACATCGAAGCTCTTCTCCATGGCAATATAACAAAACAGGTTGGTGTGATACTTTCTTAATAAAACAATTTTTATTTAAAAGCAGCATAAAAATGGAACACTGGTTTAATCTTTGCAGATCGTAAAGCAGTTTTGCCAAATGTGATTTCATAATTTAACTTTGTACTTTTTTATCTTTATGGGAATATGAGAGTGTAATTTTTTCCACTTTAGATTTATTAGGCTAAGTGCTGCCTCTATATTGCTCTTGGAAATTTAAAAAAAACAACTTAGGATCTAAGTATTTGAAAGTCTGTTGCATGTCATTACTGTGATCAAGCTGCAAAAGAAATGATGTACTGCAGATCTTGCATTTTTCCATTGAAAAGTTACACAATAACTAGCAAAGATTTAAGAATCCAGTATTCTTCCGAATTAAGTAGTTTGCACGTAGCTATACAGGAATGGTGGACCATAAAAAAGCCAAGTGTCAGCTCTCAGGGGAGTAAAACTCAGAAAATATTTGTTTTGTCTTCCATTAAGATAGTAACAGTTTGTATTTGCATACGAAATCTTAAGAAATACTTGAATATACGTACCAATACAAAATGTAGTACTTTTCTTGTATGTTTTTGCATTCTTTTTTTATAAAGCTTGTTTGCAGTATTTTGTGTTAGAACAGCTCTGGGATAGTTTACTAGGGGGAGCTGTTATAAACACTGCTAGTGACTGCTGAATGTATGGAGAAGAAAATTAACTAGTAAGGAAGGAAAAAATAAGATAGGAAGGAGCTAATAGCATGGAGAGACAAACTTTTCTATTTCAAGAATATCTCTAAAGTACTTGTTTAAAAATGTTATAGAGTATTCTTCTTGCGGCGAAATTTAAAAATAGTCTCTTTTTCCTTCCTTATTTCTTTTGTGTTTGTATATGAAAGTCAGTTCCTTCTGGAAGTAGGACTGAATGCCCAGATTTTTTAGATTTCCATGATGATGCAGTTATATCAGAGAAGTGTATTCTTTACTTAGCATAGTGGGTGGCTATTGACAGTCCTACAGCTGACGAACTGGGAAGGATGTCCTGGTACACCCATAGCTGTGTAACGTTTGGAAATCATCTGCAAACCTCCCTGAATAGATGCGAGTAGGAAAAGTTGTCTGTCCTTCAGTACCCATGATGTGATAATCACTGACAAAGCTCAGCAATTTTAACCTGAACCTAAGATTTTTTCCAACTAAAATTAAACCAAAATTTACACTGTCTTGTGACACCTTTCAATAATGAAAAAAATTTTCAGTGAATCTGTACTTTTAAAATTGGATTTATCTAGCTGCTTAAAATTCTTATTTTTTTCTTTGATTTCATTCTGATACTTGGTTTTTTTTTGACAATTTCTTTATTTGCTGCAAGAGGATGAATAGTAAAGTAATCCTGTTCAGAACATCTGTCTGAGCAGTCTTCTTGTCAATATTTTAATATGGTGACTTGACTGAAAGAATATGTAGTATTTTTCTCTAACTTTTTAAACTGTGGGTTTTAGACCTCAATCTTTTTGTCTTTGATATTGTGTGGCTGTTTTGGAGACATTGGTAGGGTGTATGTTTATTAAGTTTTCAATCCTTTTGCATGGTTTTGATAAAATCACTTATGTTGTGTGAGCTTATGGCAATGCAGAGTGAGAGATTTTAGCTTTTAGCCAAAACTACTTTGTAGCAAGTTACTGTAATTTCCAGTGTGCAGGCTACAAGAACACATAACCCTTAAGAGGTGAAGCTATTGAAGTTAAATCTTTGAATGAAACTAATGACTTTTAATGTTTTTTCACTATTTATATATTTTTTTAATTATTACTGCAATCCATCAAATAAAAGAAAGTATTTGGGCAATGAGTCTTAACACCACTAACACATCAATGAAATGCATTCTTGACCTTAACCATTTGTTTTCTGAAAATTTTCATCTTCTGAAATGCCATTTGCTTTGTAAACGTATATTTAAGATACCTCATTTTCAAACTTTGAAAGATAACCACATCAAGTGGTGGAGGGAAAGTGAAAAAAAAAAGGCAGCCCATTGAGCTTTGATTTCAGAAGCACTGAGCACTGGGAAGAAGTAGAAGTAGTTAAACATGTAGACAATTTAAACATAAAGAAGACACAAAAAGCCTCTTGCCCCCTACACTCCCACTTTCTCTCATCTACTTAACTTCTACTGCATTTGTATTAAATTACAATATCCCTCCTTTCTAGTCCTGATTTTTTTCCTTTTCTCTCACAGCACCATCAATAATTGGAAAGTATTATCCTGCTGTTAAATACAGAATAACTAATGATTGTTAAAAATCCTCTTATGTTTTCTTTTCCAGGCTGCATTAGGAATTATGCAGATGGTTGAGGACACTCTCATTGAGCACGCTCATACAAAGCCACTCCTTCCCAGCCAGCTAGTGAGATACAGAGAGGTGCAACTTCCTGACAGTAAGTTAAATGATTTATTTACAATATTTAAGGCACATTAACTTGAGATTCTCCTTGCTAACAACATTTTAAAATGCATATTACTGTGTTACTAGGAGTGTGTTTTGAAGTAAGTCTTTGAAACTTACTTCAAGTTATTTTAAACTTCAGAAATATAGTTAGGGTGTGGTTTTACTAATAAAATTATGTACTAATACATGATCTTTTTAGGCTACTAGACAATTAATTTGATTTCATTTTAATTTTTTATATGTAAATTTGACTTGTTGGGATGACTTGGACAATCTTTTAGGTGACTGCCAACCCAAAGCCCTTCTATGATCATATGATTCTGCAATTCAGTTCTAAGTAATTTTTTATAATTTATGGAAATAAGAGCCCTGTCCCACTCTCTCCTACACATAGTACATACATCTGAATAAACACCATTCTTTGAGCATTTCTGAGTATTAATTGACCATTAAGTTAAGAATTGCACATAATGACTCTAGAAAAACAAAAAGTTCTTAGACAAATAACTTTTTTTCTTATACAAATTCTTTTGGTCTTGTAGTGCTTGTATGCCTTTACTTCCACGATGAAAAAAGTGGTTTTTGTAAGAAAGGAGATTCAAATTGTTGCTGGGAATGATGACATACTTAGCTATACTGACAAGATAAATTACCCATAGCTGATTGTCTGTGGAAGCTACCATATACAAAAGAAATTGTTGGTGTTAAATGCTGAATTATTTTTAATATTCATAATAGTTTCTGGCAGATTGTCTTTAGAAACTGTTTACACAGTAGAGGCAATGCAGAATTTCACTGCAGTTCCAAAAATATTTGCTTGAAGAGAAGCAGCGAGTTTCAATTTACTTGCTGATATTTCCAAGTTTGATGTTAAAATAATACAGTTTTTTCTTGTCTCATGAAAAGTATGCTCTTAGTGGGAATTCTGCTTTAACAGTCCTAAACCATTTATTATAATTCCATTCCACAAACGTTAGACCAGTATCTTTTTAATTGTGGACAATAAGAATGTACACTTTCATGAGTGTCAGTGTTTTAACTTTGTCTTTTAGGAGGTTGGTTTGTATATCAACAGAGAAATGAAGTTCATAACAACTGTGGCATTGAAATATATTACCAGACAGACATGCAGAGCACTTCTGAGAACATGTTTTTGGAGCTCTTTTGCCAGATTATCTCGGAGCCATGCTTCAATACCCTGCGCACCCAGGAGCAGTTAGGTGAGTTCTCGGGAGGGCTCGTGCCTGTGTCCACACGAGCTGTCACAGTCACATGCTGACACGAGACCTGAGGAGGTGTTCTCTCCCTGCTTAGTGAATGCCATTTAAAGGGCACTTGGTAGATGTAAATCATCTTAACTGCTGATGACTCAAAGAAATTTTACTGTGCACAGAGTCTAAAATAAGAACAAGCAGGCATGATTTTTAAGATGTCTAAAATATGTGAAATCAACTCCAACTAAAAAAAGTGTGATCACTGTACAGAAAACTTCATATTAGAATCTACCAAAAGGAGATTGGATCAGTTCCCTAAATTTCTAGATCTTCTTAAAGAACCAGTAGTAGTTTGATCTTTTCTGCTTGTGATCCTACTTCTAGGTGCACTTCATGATTCATAGAATCACAGACTCATTTATGTTGAAAAAGACCTCTAAGATCACTGAGTCCAGCTGTTAAATTATAAGCCCTATTTTAGGAATACTGCTGTGTGGGTAATGGTAAACATGTTGGTGAAAACGTAAATACATTTCAGGCTTTTTAAGACTATAGTTGTTCACCAATAAGTACAAATAATTGTTACCTGAACCAGTAAGTCTGAGAACTGGTGAGGTATTCCTACAGAGTAAGAAGGAGAGACAGAGACTTTGTGTGACAGCTCACATGACTGAAATACTGGTGAGGAGGAGTACAGGTTGCCCAAAGCTGAGAAGCAGACAAGTATTTCAGTGTGATGACTGCCAGAGATGTCAGGCAACATTAGGCTTTACGTGAGCAACTAGCAGAACCAGCCATACAACATTCATCACAGGAATTTCAACTATCTATATACCTGCTGAAAATAGGATAGAACCCAGGTTATTTAACAGGTTTTTGAAATGTGCTGGTGGCAGGTTTTGTATAGAAGTTGGAAGTAACAGCTGAAGAGAGAGGGGGGAACTGAGGAAGAACTGGTTTAAGTCCAGCACTTCATAATCACCAAATAATAGAGCTCATGAGACTTAGGAGGGGAGACAGTAGAAGTACCATCGAAGTCCAGTAAACTTCATGGAACTGTTAGTAAGATTTCTGAGAAAGCTTAGGGAAAAAGAAGTTCAGGAATTAGCAGTTGGCTAAACAGTAGAATTAGTAACAAGAATTCTTTCAATAAATGCTTAAGTAGTATGAGAAAGTGGAGGAGAAAAGTTGGCAATGATGGAAAAAAAATCAAAGTGTTTAAATCATTAAAATCAAAATGTTCAAATCATCAGAAAATTCAGGATGGCTTAGCACTAAGAATGTCAACTGTGGCCAGATGACTTCCGAAATAAACACTGGTGATCAAAGTCCATGTCTTTCCTTTGAACAGGAAAATAACAGATTAATCAGATTAAATAGTAGCTTTTAAAAAGTTCAAAGTGTGATGAATTCTGCATTCTATTCCAAAGAATGAAATTAGGAAATCCTGGAATTAGAAGTCTTATAATGGAAAATTAGTGGATGATAGATGTGGTATTGGAAAGATAGACACAGCTAAATGCTACATGTTTCCTTAAAAAAAAAAGTTAAGAGAAAAAGCAGGGAAATTATAGATCAGTCAGTTTAATTCTAATTCCTGGAAAATATGGAATAAATTTTCAAGGTAGTTCTTAATTCATAGAAGGTAACTGAGACACTGTTGCTGAGGTACGTAGGTGGAAGTGCTACACATTCGGGTACAGGACTTGGAAAGGTCATGACTGAAGAATAGAGAATAGTTCATTTGGGAAACAGTGTTCTACAGAACTCTATTGTGATCCAGTGTTACATGGTGTATTTGTCAAAATTATGGATGATAGAAGAGTGAGGATACTCACTGAATCTTCAGATAATACTAATTTGGGAGAGGCTGCAAGTGTGTGGGAAGATAGAGTTAGAATTTAAAATTAGTTTGACATTTTGGAAACATGACTTGAATGAAGATGCGATGCAGTTTGTTAGGAACAGTTTGGCAGGAACAACCAATGGCACCGATACAAGCTGGGGAGCAACTGGCTAGGTAGCAATTTTGTAGAAAACTCTGCAGGGTACAGTGGATCAGAAGTAGGACATAAATCAGCAGTGTCATGCTGCTGTGTAAAATGCTGGGATATATAAATGGAAGCATTCAAGATGCAATCACAGTAATACTCCTAAATTGTTCAGATAAAAACTCTGAAATACTGTAGCCAGTTTTGACATGAGCATCAGGAAACTATAAGAAAACTGTAAAACAACATTTAAAAGAATGAAATGTGATAGATTTGTAATTAAAAGGGTGGAGAAAGAAAGATGAAAGGATTAGTTGTTCAGATCAGTAAATCCTGCAACAAAAAGGAAGGGAATAATACTTTTTATCTAACTGATAAAATGGGAGATAGTGGTTTTACATTGCAGCAAAGAGAATTCAGGTTAGATGTTACGAAAAAATAGTAAGTTTCTAATGTTGAGTCTAATGAAGCAGTAGAGTACAGCTTCATTTCTGGTAACCTCATCCTGATGACAGAATTGCTTTCGTGTTGTCTTAGTCTGCCTCATCTCCTCCTTGCCCCTCCCCTGAACTGATACTGACCTCGGTGAAATAAAGATGTTCTAAAAACATATACAGTGACACATTTTGAAAACCTGTGTTATTTTATTTATAATACAGAATTAAGTTAGCATTCTTGTCATTGCATTCTTGTCAAACATGCCACGTTTGGCAAATTCAGTGCTGTGAGAAGGGATTTCTTTTAATTTGTGGCTGTTCTTGTCTTGCCAAGGTTACATTGTGTTCAGTGGCCCACGTCGGGCAAATGGCATCCAAGGACTGCGATTTATTATACAGTCGGAAAAGCCACCACACTATTTAGAGAGCAGAGTTGAAGCATTCTTAAAAACTATGGAGAAATGCATAGAAGACATGACAGAAGAGGCCTTCCAGAAACACATCCAAGCTTTAGCAATTCGTCGTCTAGACAAACCAAAGAAGCTGTCTGCAGAATGTGCTAAATACTGGGGAGAAATCATTTCCCAGCAGTATAACTTTGACAGAGGTAAGACAAATGGTAATTCCTTTAAAACTGAGTGCTCTAGTTTGGCTACATTTGTGACTGTTGAGTGTCATATTCATTTGGGAACAACTTAAACTTTTACATAGCTATACATAATTTACTATTTATTTCTCTGAGATGCATCCAGATACACGCTGACATTCCTGACAGCACACACATTCATCTGAACCCTATTTCTCTTCCCATTGTGTAGTTGTTTTGAGGGAGTGCTGGCAGAGGCAACAGCAGATATCTTAACTAACATGCAATCTGTGTCAGCTTAGAGTGGATTTGAAGAAACACTAATTTTTTTTTTTAAATCTGTGATGCTTTGAAGGTTATAGGTTTGTAGGAGACCAAATGAGATACAGCTTCTAGTATTATTACTGAAAATGGACTGACAGTTATTTACTGTGTGGTCCTACATAATATTTAAGTTGTATTTTTTTAAATACTTTTCAAATGTATTTTAAGGTTTTTTTTAAAAATACTAGGATACGTTAGTAATTGTTAGATATATTAGCAATGCATTAGTTAGATATATTAGTAATACAGTTTCTAACGTTAAAAAAAAATCAGTTTAAGTACAGATCAGCTTTTCCTGACATTTGCATGTCTCGACTCTTATTCACAGCTGTAATTTTCTGTCTTCATGCATAATACCCTTCCTCCATAAAACTCACTGTATTCTGTGACTTCTCTTCTGCTTTTCGTGCACTGCCTTGGCTTTCCATGATAGCAAATACAGTCTTTTTGCTTCATGATGACTCATTGAGCTGTTTAATAATGAAGTTTTGACTTGTCATCTAGCTTGGTCTGGAGAGAATGAGAGCTACTGACAAGGTTTCATGCCTGAGCATAAGAAGTGGCATGGAAACTTATCACTTCAAGTACTTTTTTTTGTGTCTGATGAAATAGTCTGATTTTTCTCTGCCTTAAGTATTTCTGTTTATAACATAGTTGGATCAATATTATCTCTCTGGAATTTCTTACTGCAAAGTGTAGCCATATTTTTCATATCTCAATCCCACATGTTATTTCCCTTTACTTTTATACCTTTAATTCCCCTCTCCCCACTAGTAATTTTATATAATTAATGATTATAATATTACTAGAATTGTCAAAATCAGAAATTCATATTCCAGCCTTAAGAAGTGGAAGGATTTTTTGTTTTTACATTTTTATTATTACTATTTTTACTGTTTTCAATCTTACCTAGTTTTCCAAACTGTATTGTTGATTTTATTTCCTCCATATAGTACTTCATATTACTTATAGCATGCTTTACAGACTTGTAAGCTGCCTGTTCTCTTGCACGTGTTTCTTCCTTGATCTTCTTGCTAATCCTAAGAAAAGCAAGCACGCCTACAACAAGAAACCTCTCTGCTTAAGCAGCAATGATATTAGGTGATTAGTCCATGGTAGTTTAATAAATATGAAGGAATGTAGCAACTGAGACACGTTGTCCGCATATATCTTTAAGGTGTGACTACTTCTTAAGGGGTATGTAGGCACCATTATTTAACATTTCTTTAAAAGTATGTCCCACCATCCTCTTTCCTAACTGTGAATAAAAGCCATCTATAACCAGTCTGCATTAGAAATGTGTAACTGATTTGGATATAATATACAAGAGTAGGCATATCTATTTTAGCTACTGGATATCCTACAGTGCAATCAGTATTCTTCAAACATGCATTTTTAGTAAGTTCAATCAAATAGACTTATTGAAGTATAATTTTCTGCCAAGGTTCTACTGACACTTTTAGTGAAGCAAGTATTAACTTGAAAGATAACAATAAAAAGCTCATCATTTGCAGTCAATTACAGCATCTGAATTTGAAAGAAATATACTTTGTATAAGCAGTGTGCTAATAACCAGCTGTGATCTGCAGACTCACTCTAATTTGTACTATTGTTGTGCAGATAACATTGAAGTGGCTTATCTAAAGACCCTGACCAAGGATGACATTATACAGTTCTACAAGGTAAGTTAGTCATGGAGTTAAAATGTTACTTAGAATGAGATGGAGGTACAACTGAATCTTCTTTGTGCATGCCATACTGACACCTGTTTTAGGTAGATGATAAAATTGATGCAGATATCTTTGATTTCCTGAATATTACTTAGCTTAATAGCAACTCTAAAAATTGTACAGAATGATAGGGTTTTGTTGTGTTTTTTTTCTTGCCAGCTCTTGTTCTTCTTGTTTCATTTATCCTTTCTTTATGGATATAAAATGTGCTGCTCTATGACCAAGCCTGGCCAAAATGACACATTTATTCTTTTATCTTTTTCTTCAACCAATCAGTGATTCAGCTTATTTTATGGGCATGAATTGTGAACGAAACAGATATTTTTAAAGCTTTGTTCACTGTAAATCAGTGGGGTTTTTTCGTCCTCTAATGGTGAGGCAGAGCAAAGGAACAGCATAATGTTGCAGTAATTGTACATTTTAACTCAGATGGTTATCTAATATAAGTGATCGAAATGTGTCCCTGTCCTGTCCCTGTCACCCCCCACCAGTATAAAAAAAATTTGGCATCATTCTTTCTGTTTTGTAATGTGTAATAGACAGTGGTGTTTCACGATATTGCAAAGTGCTCATGGAGTTTTATTACTTATGGAGCAGCTGGTAGCTCAGGGAGTTCTTTGGAAAATAAGATAGACTTAATGTCTTCAGAATTTATTATTGGATGGAAAAATTTCTGCCCATGAAGAAGCATGGGCTTGCGTGTGTCTGTGTTCGTTTTTCCTCTCTTGGTCAGAGGGGGTTATTTACTTCGAATTTTTTTAATAGTATGATAGCATGGGTGAAGATATGCAGCAAATGCAAAGTTAGTAAATGGAATTTCAGTACCTGTTGTTTAATAAATGATAATTTGAACAAGTATGCATATTGCAGATTTGTAGGAATCTATACTATTTCACTTACACCAATGCTCAATACATGTTTATCCAGCATTCCAGAGCAGAAATAAATGAATTTATTGATGTGCTTCCAGAAGGTTGCTAGGGATTGAAAATTCTGCAGAGATTTTAGGTTGCTTTCCTGATAGTATAATAGTTAATGGCTGAATTTCTGTTACTTACAGTTTTTCTGAGTTCCAAGCAATACATGAATTGCTTAACTTCATTGTAAAATACTTCAAGAGTACTGTGTGGATGACTTTTAATAATATTTGAAGGCATATCTCAAAATTCATCCCTCATTTTAAAGCTTAAATTAAAATTTAAATGCTCATGTTCTTTTTTACTATTTCATAATGTCTAAGGGATACTTCCTACACCTGAAGGACTTGATGTTTTTTACTGTAGGTGCTGTTGGCAATAGATGCTCCCAGAAGACACAAGGTATCAGTACATGTCCTTGCAAGGGAAATGGATTCCTGTAAGTATTGTGCTGAATATGGTATTTAATCAATTCCTGTTCCAGCAAGTCACAGTTACAGATAGCCATTTTATATCATACAAATGCACTGTAAGAAAAACTCAGCTTTGGAGATGACATACCTTTCAGAGAAAAAAGATGGGCGTTTTTCTAGGTTTACTTCACATGGGTGCTTCAAATTTTTTGTTGATTTTTTTAGACAAGTTTTTCAGCCATTCTGTAATATATTGATAATAAAACAATATATCCTAAAATAGCACTTCTGTTTTCACCAAGATATTTTAAAACAAACATAAAACTTTGTAGTAGTCCTACAGGGGGAAAAAAAGCCCAGCCAACCCAAAATTAGAATTTGCACTTATCAGTCCAGTATGGGGTATTTTTCTGCCTGACAAGCATTGAATGTCCCCAGTAGTATTAAAGCATCCTCAGACAAAACCCAAAACCTCTGGGAATGTCAAACATTTTATTTAAACTTAAGAAGGTCAACTTCAATTTAGGTTTTATTTTGAAGTAGTATAGATCAGTTGTGCATTCTAACTGCATTGTTCCATTTTAGAATGCAACAAGGAAAAGGCTAGAAGTGTTTCTGGTTACTATGAATAAACTGAGAGGAGAAACTTCTAAGGTTTTGTGTGCAAATCTTTCACCATTTTATTCTGGACTTAAATTCCAACATGCATTTGTTTGCAAAATGAAAAATATTAAAGGCTTGTCTGTAGTAGAGAAGCAGATACTGCGTGCACGTCATGAAACTCTTCTGCCTCTGAAGGATCAACATTTATGTTACTGTAGAAATTGCAGCTTTGCAGCTGAGTAAGAAAGACTTCCTTCAAAGCATCTTTACAGTTTTCATGACTAGTAGTTGCTAAATAGAAATAGTTCTAAAACTTTTAATATCTAGAAAAAAACTTTATAAAGTGTAGTAACTGTATTGCCAGAGTGGTTATTATTTGTTTGGAATGGTATCTTCCCAAGACAAGGGTGAGCTTGCAAGACAACCTAACAAGTGGTTACTTACAGAAATTATAACAAGTCCTAAAACAACTTCCCAGTCCTAAATCTTTTAATCTGGCATTTGGCCTCTCTTACGCCATGAAAAAAATTGAGATTAGAAATGCAAAAGGAAGTTTTGGGGTAATTGGAGTAGGACATGCAGGGAGACAGGCAGGGAATACTTGGGGTTACTGTCCAGATTTTTGGTACCTGGAGTAACCTGGAGTAGCATTTCTGTAGGCATGTCCTTATCAAATGATGTGCTTGCACTGCTCTTGGATGTACCACTGGTAATCGCTACTGTTCTCGTAATTCGTACTGAGAAGCAGGTTCAAGTATTCATTGATCAACAGATTAGCAGTTTTTATTTCTACATTCTCTTCATGTGTAAGTAAAATGAATAAAAGCCACTGCCTCAGCTCATGTTTTCAAATAAAATAATGGACAGCCATGGAACATAAAAGCAAAATGTTTAGAAAACCTTATTTAGTGATACTTTAAAATTAAAAACCTGTACTTTATTTAGATGCCTGTCTTATAAGAGAAAACAATTAATTAGTAAAAGATACTCATTAAATTATGGTCCCAAATTAATTTTGTTGATGTTAAATAGGCCCTGTTGTTGGAGAATTTCCATGCCAAAATGATGTGAACCTGGCACCAGCACCACCACTACCACAGGTAAAAAGAAAGACCACACAAAAAATTCCTAGCCTGCATTCTTAATCTAGAGGTTTAATATCATTAAATATGAGTTTATAGGAAGAAACAGACTTCTGGAAATTCCTGCTGTCATGGGGCTGATGTTTTAGCTCTTTCCTACATGCATTTTTGTCCTCGCTAACAGCAGGGATTTTTCCTGATTTTTCCTTTTATCAATTTGTCCAGTTACCTCTGTTCCTTTTAGCCCTCTGAAATGAAAGCTAATAGTAGTAAACTGCACTGAATATCTGCACTGTGGAGTTAATACAGATGATTAGTGTCTGAAAATACTGATTGTATATGATCAGAAAAATCAGGTGTCAAGAGAGAGATGCATATATGCATCAACAAATTTATCATCTTTGTTTAAAAAACCCAAATAACCCACCAACCCCAAAGCAACAACAAAACCAACTACTTGGTCATTATCTTAAAGCCTCAAATATTAATGCACGTTCCTGTCAATGTGTAACTTGTGGAGGAAACAATTTGGCAAATTCTGCTCAAATTATTACAGATTTCACTGTGGTTAGATAGGACAGCACCTTTACTGGACCTTCAGTGAATTTTCTTTTCTGAAGGGATGGCAGTGTTTGTCCCAATAGGTGATTAACTTTTCACAGTGTGGTAGATCTGTGTTCTTCATCAGATCTTACAGATGAAATAATTGCTATGGGTAGAAATTTCTGTATGAATGGTATGGGGATATATTAGCCATTATGACTGAAATATTAGAAACTTACTTTGTTAGTACATCTAAAAATAATAATGCATAGAATAGCTATTGTGGTTGTGGTCTTACTCTGGTGTTCAAAGGACAGGTGGGGTGCTGTGAAGCAGACCTTGTAAATGAAAAGATCAGCTCTGCATTTATTGGAGATCCTGACATTATCAGCAATGCAGTTACTGCATTATAGCTGTTTGAAATGATATAAATATGAAACCAGTTATTTCATAAGAAATAACAGTGTATTTTGGAGGTTCCTGTAATAATGAAGTATGAATCACTAATACTGTAGAAAAGAGCGAGACAGGTATGTTTATATGTAGCTGTAGCAACAGTTAAAATGGAAATCACGGAATTTGTCACTTTTCTCATTGAAGATACTGAGCAGACCTTTTCTTGCATGCGCTTCTTTGCAGCCAAGTGTGATTGAAAATATGACAGAATTCAAGCGCAGTCTGCCGCTCTTCCCCCTGGTGAAACCACATATCAATTTCATGGCTGCAAAACTGTGAAGAACCCCAATGGATGAAGAAATGCAAGTGATCAGTACTGGCATGGTTTCAGGGGACTTCGTGATGAACAAAATTATTAAAGATCATTGGGATAAATGGTTCTGTTCATTATGAAAGTCCCGAATTCCTTCTTGGTTCATTTGACATTAGCTGTGTGTTAGGGATAGAGAGTATATAAAAATCAGTTGTGGTCATGTGTCATTTATATTACAGACAACCTGTTAAAAACCAAAATCAACTGAAACAATAATAATAAAAAACTTGTAGATGCAGTATATTTTTAAAATAACATATCCCTTCAGATTTTCATTTTGATGAAATAACCCTCCAGAGCAAACAAAGTTGCTTGAAATGTGCTTGTTACTCCTGAAAAACACTGTTTAGAATCCCAATAGTTGTCTTATTGGGAGTTGGAGGGGGTGAGATAAGTAAGTCCTTTTTGGGATGGGGTCAAAATTTTTTCTTAAAAATAGAGACTTTCACATTTTTTTGAAGTGACATGACGAATGATACTTTTTTAATTGATCCTTAATGCAACCAACATATTTTCTATTTAAGTTTTATGAAGACCAGTGGGGCGGAAAAAAAAGAAATTTGACAACACAGTAATAAGTGAGAGAATTGTCTTAATGAGAATAATTGAAGATAAGGGCATGATTTTAATATTTCTATACAAATTTGGGGACATTTTATATTAAAACTAGTAAAATGCTGGAAACACTTTATTAGTGCATCTTATTTTTGTTACCAAAAGCATTGTCCCAGTCTCTTGATACTGTCAACATCCCATTAAGTTTTTCAGCATTACTATGAATTGTCCATTTGGTATATCAAATACTTTATCTGGTGTCATTTTTTGTTTTCAGTTGTGTATGTACTGGTGGAGAACACAGTCTGTTTTGCCTCACCTGTTATGTTTGGTCTCAGTCCAGCAAAGCACTCACTAGTGCAAATAACTTTAAACACACACTAGTTCTTTACTCAAGAACAGGTGCACGTCAAATGGGGGCTCTCTAGTAAATCAGATACGTCATTATTTTGATACATGTATGGGTCCTTCTTGTCCTTCAGGAAGGCATTTGGGAGAGTGCAGTGCTGGGGTAGCAGCGCTCCAGCACAGCGTGTGCTTCAGGTTACATCACAAAGGGTTTGCTCCTACTTCTTGGAAGAAGGCTGTGCAGAACTCAGAAGGATCAAGAACTATGCTGAAATAATGTTTATATATAGATACCGATATATATATTCCATAATGTAGTAAAATGATAAAGCAATATATGGTGTCTCGTCTTCACCAACTTCACTGACTTCTGCAGAGTGGTCTTGTGCTTGGGACAGCACCCAAATAGGAAAAGGCAAGGAGCATTAAATTCTCCTACCTCTGTAATACATCGAAGAGATGGCACTTACTCAGACAGGAGAGTGTGCAAAGCACTGAAGTTGTAAAATCAGCTCATCAGAGGTGTTAGTGAGAATTTGCTTCTTACTAAAAGAGCCTGAATGTAATGCCCTGATGTGACAGGCATGTGTGTCAAACTATAGTCAATAGGGCTGTTCTGTGATCGAATCAATGTTGGTTCTTACATTGGCTCTGAGAACAAATTAAATGAATGCTTGACAGGGTAAGGGCCTTAGGTTGGGTTTATTTGAGAGTTTCTTCTAACTGAATAAATATGGTGCATTTAAAAATTGTTTTAAAAGTTAGGTGGTACGTGTTTCAATATCTTTTTAATAAATTTGATGAGAGTTTGTGATGTAACCTGTTGCAAGGGAAGGCCACTAGCATTTTTTTTAGCCTGATGAGGAGAAAAAAAAATAAATACAGTCTAAACAAAACCAGTCAAGATGTCTCTGTTCACATTTTTCATGGATCTTTCACATGAGGCTTTTTGCCCTCTTGCATTTCACTTTTGTTTATAGTTTTCCTTTAGTAAAAATATTTGTATTATATATAGTAAAAGTTTTGACAACATATTATAAAAATATATTTTTTGGGATTTAGTATTTAAACATACCACTCTTATGGTGAATACAATGAAATGGCTCCTATTGTGTGTAAAAATAAATAAATATATATATATATTCATGGAAGTACTGTCAACTCTAACAGATTATATAAACAAATTGGAATAGCAGTGTATCTAACACAAGCTCACAAATCATGTTTTCCAGAGGAAAATATGTATAACTTCAAAGTTCTGTGACTGGATGTGGAAACCCATGTAGTTTTCCAACAACTCTTAATTGCTTTTAAGTGTTCTCCAGCATTTTACAGTTTCTGAGTTTGATATAGCAGTAAATTTTGATAAACTCAGGCATACTAATGGGTTCATTTTAATGGATCCAAAGCTGCAGTGTCTACAAGCAATAAAGAACTACCTAGAATACACTGTAATTCAATTTTAGTGCTTGTTAATTAGTTTATGTAAGAAACCATAAATTATTATTACATAACTGTAATTTTGCAAGTGCTATTTTAAGCAGTTGATGTGGAATTGGGTGCATGTGACACAGCCAGTATGACAGAGTGCTAGAGTTATTCTGTTTACAATAAACAATCTGAATTTAATGTTTGGAGTTCTTAATTTGTTTCATTTTAATTTTTTGCATACTGGTAATGTTACATCTATCAGTCTGTGCATGTTTTTTATTAGACGTTAAATGTGATTTTCCACTATCCTGCTGGACTAGTTAGGCCAAATAGCATTGCTGCAGAAGTGCTCCCAGATACTTCTAGGGAAGTTTCAGAGGACTTCCCCATGTGGCATCCCACACCTCTTAGGTAGACCCACCTCTGTTACCCTCTAAGTGTATGAAAACTTAGTAATATAAAGATAGAAATATTTGCACAAGACAGAATTTTAATTATCAAATCTGAAACGGTAAATTTAGGGCATGGCTGCAGCCAATTCAAGACTGAATCTTGCCTAGTGCAGCTTTACTGTGTTGCTTTTGAAAAATTACTTTCCCTGGTCATTTTCTTTGTTCTATGCACACCAGAAGACTACATTTCAAAAGGTTAGGAGTGTGTGATTGTTAAAGTAGTAGATTATGTCAATTTTGACAGCATAAAGATACAAGTCAGCAGGCCCTCCTGCTCCACTGAGGGGGCTCCTTGAAGTAAAGTATGACAGCAGCATTTAAAGAGAAAGGTCTTGTCCTTTGGCATTGGGAAGAGTGAATGGTACTCTCAGGGGAGAAAGAAAATGCCAACAGCCCACCTGGAAAATTGTTTGTCCCCAATAGTAGAGCTTTCTCCACTCCCAGTAGTTAGGGGTTGGTGTAAATCTTGACTTACTGACTTTACTGTCTTGCAAAAAAATCAAGTAATCCAAATCTACTTTAACTAATACTATTAGCCATAAAAAAATGCTTGAGCTTTTTCAGATTATTGAGGCGCTTGGATGTGAGCAGCCCTTATTGATAATGTGTTCCACAGTGTAATCATAGCATCTGGAGAAAGATTACACACCTTTTTAACTTCATTTATTATTATCTAGCTCTTGTTTTAAGACAGTATCAGCAGAATTTTACTTTACCTTTTCTCTCCTACTTAACTGGTTAGTATACTTTTACTGTAGGTCTGCTGTAAAGTGAAAAATCATTATCTTCTATATTTTCATACGTTTTTCCCATGTTTTTTCAGTATGTGACCATTGAGCTGACATGTTCGTCCACAGTGACACCTGGGGCCTTCGCTTGAGCTCATACCTAATGTGATATTCAAATCCAGCTCTGAAATACTTGGTCTGCAAGTCAGTTTTTAATATTGTTGCTAATACAAGGCACCTCTGGGTATTGTAAGGCAGAAGAGATCAGAAAGTCAGGCCCCTTTTGTACCTTGTAATTTTTTAAAGAAGCTTGGCCTATGTAGATTCTGCTGAAAGGCTTTTATTTGAAAAAATTCTATTTACCATTCAAAGAATGTAAGTTACAGTATGTGCTGTGGGTGGAATATAATGGTAATAGTGGGTGAAATTTGAATTGCAGTTCAAAGGAACAAAGTGTATAAGGCCAAAGGCCCAGCAGAATGTCACAATTAAATCAACTTACTTGAACTCAAGTGTCTAAACAGAAATTAAGACTGAAAATACTTACAGCTTTCTAAATTAACATTTCTAAGCCCAAGTGCAGCATTAAAGGATGTAGACACCACACTGATGAGCATTTGCCACTGTTAATTTTTAAGATTCTGTCTTCAGTGGTGCAGTGCAAAATTCCCAATTAAATTCTTTGACTGTGCAATGGATGAGGGAAAATACACAGCTCCAAGTGCAAGGAAATGAGCAGGCTTAGCCAGTGGGAAACTCCAATGAGAGGCATCCAGGTTTACATCTTTCTGAGGATTTGCCACCTCCTTACTGGGTGTTAGATGTGCTTCCTTTGCGTCAGATTTCTGTTACAGGTTTTCACTGTCTGCTCAGCTTCCTTTTCAAAAAGGGAAGCAAGGAGTTTTGGTACTTGTCCAGGGACTACCAAAGGCATGTAAAATTTCACTGGAGCAGCAGCTGGAACTTGGGACCCTTTCCAGCCCTCCTCTCCAGCCATACACAGAACTGGGTGTCCTGTGGTATGTGTGGGCTCACACATCTGCTCTTGTGGGGAACGCTTACAAAATCAGCACAGGTTCCTCACAAGGGAGTGAGGAGGTCCTCAGCCCATGTTAGTAACCTGGAAAGTTGGAAGAACAGCCTAGGGAAGATTCTAATAGAAAATAGAAATGAGGCTGATGTTTTGGTAATTTCAACTAACCACTGTGTTGTGGCAGAGAAAAGCGTATTTTTATACGGAGTCTGTTGTAAAGGATGGATTTGTGTGATGGGAGAGAGAGAAGATCTATATGTGAATTCCAGGCAGATGTAGGAGACCAATACTAATGCATTTTACATGGTTAAGGTTGAGTCACTTCAGAGCACGTGCAAAAATGGTATTTTGGGGTATTGAATGTAGAAAATCTGGGTGTGCAAAATGTCAGTGAAAACTGAGGCAGCACTTTGAAGATGTAAATTTTAGATGTGATGTCTTTTAGTGAGTGGTCTTTAAAATTTCCTGGATAGTATTAAAAGTGGTGCGCTTGACAAGGCAATGTTGGAACTAGTTTGAACCACCAGAAATACATACATATTTCACAGTAATAGTTCTCAAAAATGGCTCACTTGGTCTTTTTTAAACTTTCCAACTGGCTTTGGAATGAAGCAAGGTTAGCAGGACAGGTTTCAACCCAAAGGATTATCTGTGCACGTGTGTGAAAGCCAGGGAAGTCCACAAGCTTAGTGCCCATCAGTGCTCTGGAGTCAGTCAGCTGTCAAACAGTTCAGCACCTCCTCACTTTATGCTGTTGTCGTTACAGTAACTCTCAGCCTGCTAATACTTGTGCATTCCAAGCCTTCTGCAGGGCCAGAGGAATAGAAGTGTTTTTTACAACAAATTTCTTAAAACCCATTACTCCAAGTGAAGTTACTTGTTTTGACTGGGAGATACCCATATCATTCACTGGTACATACCTGTTAAGGGGAAAGTCTGAAGAGTCTGAAAAAAATCTATGCAAATAATTCTGTTCACAGATTTGATTAATAGTTATTTCCAGATAAGATTGTAGGAAGAGAAAGTAATAGTGACAATTCTGCAGCATTAAATGTATTTTAGGAACACAGGAATCTGTATGTATAACTGGATCTGTCATCTCCACAAGCTGATCCTTTAGTTCTGCTACTCTGTGTGTCACCTTCAAAGGCAGAGATAGCTGCTGTTCACCTTGCCTTGTGTGGTATCTCCCTGGCCAAGGTGAGGTGATGAGATACTGCCATTGTCACACCAGCCCAAAGTGTCACTGGTGTCCCTTGAGCACCGGCACACACCGTGTGCAGGCAGCATGTATGTGCCCTAGGATACTGTTTCTGTGATTAGAGCTTATCTTCTAATCATGGAAAGCCTCACCCATGAAATTGTACAAAGATGGCACCTACAGTATGTCCAAGCCTGGAGAGCCACGCTGGACTGCTGCTGGAGCTCAGCAAAGTGGGAGATTAAGCAAGTAATACTATTGCAGAAATAATTTAAAAGCAGGTGCTACTCAACTGCAGCAGGAGACATCTGCTGATGTATGCACAACATGATTCTATTGCTGTGAATAAGCTAAGAAAAATGTACCTTATGCAGCCTTTTCCTGGAAGTAGGAAGAGTCGAATATTTAAGAGTGGAATAGCTTGTAGGCTCCGTGTATCTTGAAGAATGCATATATAAAGAATGCTTGTAGTTTGGATTGTCCACTTGAATTTAAATGTCAGTAATTGTTAGTTTAAAGATACTATGAATGTGAAAATGCAAAAGATTGTATTAAGCTCAATGTGTACAAAGTGTAAGTGTGAGCTGGGGTGCTGGCCCACACTGTGAGCCATAATGTTGAAATGGAAGATAATGCATATAAGTTGCATGCCATTTTGCACTTCTTGTCTGATAATCATGTCTGCCTGTCACGTCATTGTGTAAAAATTATATATTCCTGGGAAAAGGGGTCATGTGTTACTGTGTGAACAACCAATGCACAACTGTGGCGCGGTATAGCTGATAATATGTGTTAGGCTTTTTTACATGTTGAGTAATTTAGCGTGAAGACAAGACCTTAATTTCAGGACAACTTGTAGTGTCTAAACAGTCCTAAGTTTCTTGGACCCTTGAAAGCAACAGAATAAAATTACTAGAGTTTCTCATTGATTTCATTAGCTCTACATTCTCTACCCAACAGACACCACAAAAATGAAGGCAGTTGAGGTAATTGATAACTAAATCCTTAAGCCGGCCTGAAAACTGGAGTAAATGTGTTGCCTTGTAGTATACTGATAGCCCTAGATTATAAAATATGTATATCTTAACAATGGTTTTGGCATAAACTCTTGGCTAATACTCTTGGCATAAACTATTGGCTCATTTAAAATAATCTTAAATACTTTTGGAATATCTAATAGTCCTGGAAATCTTGTAACATTCATGGTTTTGTTTTGATCTGAGATCCACATACAGGGTCTTAGTCTTAGATAGAAATAATCAGAGTCCTTTAGCTTGAGCTTGTTGGACTGAGCCTTAATTTGACGATGGTGTCACAGAGATCTGTGACAGAGATGTGTTACAGAGATGCCAGAGGAGCCACCTCGCTAAGCCCCAGGAGCCAACATACACCATGCAAGCAAAATAATAATGTCTGTCTACATTTGTGAAGTATGCATTTGTAGTGTAATCTGGCACTTTTCCTTAAGCTGAAGTAAATGATACATCTTCTCAAAACTGTGTGGAAATATTTACTAGATCTGGTTGTCCAGCAGCTCAGAAGAGGTAATTGTTCAGAAAATGGACTGCAACTCAAAATCAAAGCCGAGTATAGATCTATGTGTATGATAAAAAAGACTATAAGGGATAGCACAGTCAGTAAACTTAAAACTATTTTGCTTCGGCTGGTGGTAAGTTCAGGGTGCATTGAACATGCCGAGGTGCCCTCAGCAGCTGCACCAGAAATGTCCTGGCAACACTGTGCACAGTCGTGGTGCTCTGATACTGCAGGAGAGAGTGCCCAGTTTGGGGAGCTGTACTGAGAACGGAGAGCACTGCAGCACCCACAGACCCACAGCAGCTCAGCAATATTTGTGATGTTTCATGCTGGTCCTGAACGTAAGAATGGCCAAAGCTATCAGGAGAGGAGAGTGATCCTGCTTTTATTGGCCCCTTGCAATCTTGGATGCTTTGGGCAAACGGTAAAGTTCTGTTCTTGAGCAGCAACTAGATCAAATCAAATCTTACTCAACAGGTCTCTCCTTTGGTTTGATTTAATGTTATATGCTACTACCTTTTCCTTGTCAAAAAAAGAAGTTTAATTATATCTCCTCTTTTGCAGTATTTATAGTGCATTAATTAGTGCTATTTCCAACCAGTTACCTGTGTCTGCAGGTAACAGATGTGCATAAGTATTTGAAATTGCCTGTCACATCTAGTTCTTCATCTTTAAAATGAACAACAGAACTGGTTTTTTTATATATGGTGACGCAAGAGAGTGAAAGACCTGAAGCAGGAATTTTTGGGTAGCTTGTTGAGTCTTTAGAGCAGGCACTTCCCAAAATATTTTTGAAAGTCAAGTAGAAGTGACTTATTGGACAGTAAATTTTGAACTCTTTAGTGCCATTTTTAGATAATTAAGGAGCAGGACTGTAGGCTTAAATTTTCAGAGGAATGTTCAAGTTCATGATGTAGTCTACATATTCAGTCATTATTTCCTGCTGTTTGACCAGGCTAGGGCAAGGGAACACCAGGAAAGGAAGAGTTCGTTTTTTGAGGTTGGGGGTTTGTTGGTTTTTTGGTTTTGTTTGTTTGTTTGTTCTGGTTTTTTGGTTAGATTTTCTTATCTGTTTCAAAGTTTAAAATAGGCTATGCAAAAAAATAAGCAAAATTTAATATCTTAATTTTTAGAAAGTGTAAAGTTTTTAAACAGGTATATTTAAATTTTTTAGTGAGAAGCTTAGTTTTCGTTGCTTGGAAAACAGCATATACTTCAGAGTAAAAACGTCAGCCTAAATTATTTACCATGAAACAACAAGCTTTTGTGGTACCTTTCTTTCACACTGTAATTAAAATTCTTCTTGGTGCTATACGATACAAGGTTTGCTGTTCTTCCCTGTAACAATGTGAAGAGTTGTACATCTCACCGTTATGCATGAAAATTATTTTCTTCGTTCCGCTGAGGAAAATCGTGTTTGTACGATTCTACAGATAAAAATCTAAACGGAACTTTAAATGCTTCATCAGAGAAAATAAATCGCTTTTAAATCGCAGAACTAGTTCCGATGTGTATTTTATAAGGAGCAGGACGGCGTGACGCCCTTATCTGCACCAGCTGCGGCCCTCGCTCGCTGCCCGCGCCCTCCGCCCCCAGGGCTTTCCGAAGGTTTCCCGGCCGCCCTGCCCGCGGGGTGGCCCCGGCGCCGCCTTCCCCTCAGGCCGAGGGGCCCGGTGCGGGCGGGGGCAGCACCGGAGGCTCCATTTGTCAGCCGTCCCTGCTCTCGGGGGGCGGGGTGTCCGCGGGTGACCGGGGCCCGAGTGCGGCAGCACCGAGCGCAGCCGCGGCTCTGCCCTGCGGCCCCGGCGGGGCGGGCGCCACGCGCCCTTCTCTGAGGGGAGACCCGACCCGCGCCGGGCCGTGGCGCCGGCAGCGCCGTCATCCGAGTGAGCCCGCCGCGCACCCAGCCCCCAGGGAGGCCGTGCTGGGGCACCGCTCGGCACTGCGACAGCTGCCACGGCAGGGACACTCGTGAAAACAGCAGCAGTTTGGCCTACGGAGCAGGTTTGAGGGACAGTGGCGCACAGGGGGCTGAGGAAGAGAGAATGTCTCCGGTCTGTGCCGGCGTTTGGCATAATGGGGCCTTGATGGTAAAGGGCTCATAGCATGGACTGGGAGGTGTAATTGCCGAGTGTTCAAGAGAAAAGGGAAACGGAAAGGGACAGATTTCGTTCAGTGGCACCTGGTGACGCCACGCGCGTTATCTGGCGGGGGACAGCCACGGGCCCCGTCACGTGCAGGACGCGTGTGGCCGTGCGATAAGCACCGTGCGATAAGCACCGAGCGATAAGCACCGAGCGATAAGCACCGAGCCCCGCACTGCCGGCTGCTGGAGAGCGGCCCAGGGCTGAGGCACCCACTCCCTCCAGCCTCGGATGGTGACAGATCCACGTGTCTTTTCTTCTCGACCATCCCCTCCCCGTCTCCGATCCACGTCCTTCTCCTCTGGCCAGACTCAGTCCTCGTCTCCTCACCCATTTGTCACCTGCCTGCTCCATCCCGTGTGTAATCAACAGCCCCCTAGAGCCCACACCCGCCTGCAGCCCCCAGGCTTTCTGTCATAGATACTGCCCGCCAGCTCTCATGCACTTCTCTCAATGACTCCTCAGTACCCAACCTCTTTGTCCTTCCTTCATTACACGTGTTGCTGAACTCACATTTTTATCTTTTGCCTTGGAGTAGGATAGGATAAGCAGGAAAGTCACCAAGTGCTCTGGAGGACAGCCTTTTTGCTTTCAGGTCCAGCCATACAGCACTGCAGGTGGCGATAAGATGCTAAGATCCATCTCTTCTCTTAAAGTGGCCCTTAAAAAAGCCCAAAACCTTGGGAAATTGCAGTTGTTTCATCCCATCCCACCTGAGCAGCTTCAACATTCAAATTTTCAAGGTGTTTGGAAGATTCCTCATCCAATTCACAAAACACATCACCTCAATCAATCTGAAGTCCTCCCTACCACCTAATTTTCAATTCCCTGCTTCAAACTTTAAGACTCTCAGAGACCTGCCACCATTTCCCATTAACTGTCCAAACTATGACAGAAGAAATCTCCCATAGTTGCTTACTGGGGCCACAGAGCATGGTGTTTGAGGTTCAGTAAGATTCTTAGCAATTGGAAACATGGTCTTACTAAACGAATTGCCAGGCAACCAGCTGGTGGTAGCAGCATTCCTGTGTCAGGTGGAAGTAGAGGAGGAGGAGGAGGAAACATCTCCTTGCAGAGCTCTGTAACTTAAGGCTGACATACTTTTAAATGGAAAGGATCCTGCACATCTGTCTTCCAAAAGCCTGTACTACCAGCGTCCTCTTGGCTCAAGACTTACTATTGGGGGAGCTGTGAGGATGTGTAGGTACACGCAGGCATGTGAGTGCTGAGGAGAGAGGAGCAGTTTGAGCCTTAGGACAGAGCACAAGAACAGAGATTGGCAGCAGTATCTTATTAACTGCACACTTTGCACAGTGAATGAAAACCAGAATTGCAGAGCCACAGGCCCCTTCCTCTGTGCTTTGCCATGCAGCAGGACCTTCCTTCTTCCCCGGGTCAGACTTTCTGCTGGGCGTGAGCATCCCTGGGCTGCACCTGCTGTGGTGACTCGCTAATACGTCTGCTTGGAAGAGATGCCTGGAGAGAGTTTGCACATTGAAAGGATAAACTGCTTATCCTGTTTTCTGTAATTCTGTCAGAGAGCAAAAGCTCATCTGACTGGTTTAACTTAAGGGTAAATACAAGGCAATGTGGTTGAGGGAGATAGAAAATGGAGAAGGGACTCTGAGTCAGCTGATTTGTATTTAAAGGCTTTATTCTGCCTGCTCTCTCTTTCTAAAAATATTTTTTCTGGTTTGGAGAAATAATATATAAATGATACCCTGGCAAGAAGTGCATAAAATCTGACAGACTAATAAATTGCACTCTCCAGAGCTGTAAGCTTGAGAAGAACATTGCAGAGATAATGCATTTTCTTGGCTTGAGAGAAATCCTGTCCATTAGAAATATACCACTCTGAAGATTGATCTGAACTTTTGAGCTTTCAATTGAATAATTGCTCTTTGAGATTTGAAAAAATTTTAATTATTTAATTTCTCATTCACCAAAATTGAGTAACACTGCAGTTAGTGATTTAAAATGTTGTTGAATTAATTATGACATTTTGTTAAATTCCCTTTTGTCTTTCCTTTGTCCGTTTTTTATTTCAAAGGCCTCAGTAATGTGCAAAGTGTAGAGAGGAGAGATGAGTCAGAGATTTGTCAGCTTGAATGGCCTTAGACCTGCACTTATCCCGGCTGACTACCCAGATGCAAGTCTGAAGTGATGTTACTTGCATCTTAAAGAGCAAGACTAAGAAAGCTCCAGCTTCCTTGCTCAGCTTATTCTGACCTTCTCTGCTACAGCCTGTCATGGCAAACAGGTCAGAGTCACACACGCAGAGCTGTAATAAATAATCTAAATCTGGCAGCAAAGGAAAAGGTGAAAAGGGGTGAGTCTGAGGGGTGGTTTAATGAGGTGACTGCATCATTCTCATCGCTGTATCAGAAGCATTAGGTGTGTTTCTGCATCCTCCTTTCCAGTCACTCACCTCACACTGCTGGGCTCCAGTCAGGAGTTGGGAATGGGCCACTCAAACAACTCCTGCTAGGAAGGACAGTACAAACCATTATTACACTGGCTCAGTTTAAACCGTGCCCTTGCCTACGCAGATTTATGGGAAATCTAATATGATGTTACACACAGTATGAAAAGAGTGGATTCATGTGTTGTTCCAGCATCTTTCTTCATTCACTTTCAAATTCAACCTTGTAAATCTAAAGTCTCCTTAAACCTTAAAGCAGCAATTACATAAGTAACAGCATTAGCCGTGAATGTACAGCCCTATTTCCAGTCCTGAACACATGATTATGGCACAGATTTCTATGACTTAGCAATAGGAGAGTGAAATCTGTACACAAACAGCTGCTTTTGAAGATGGACTAGGCAGCTGCCCGAGTCAGGCCTTTGACAGACTGACTGTGCTGCCAGCCCCTGCCCCTCCCACTCACCACGTGAGCTCCAGTGCAGCAAATTTGGTCAAAGCTGCATCAAATATTAATGCTTCAGACCACAGGCATTGTTCAGACCACACTGACCCTTTCATATGATCTGCCTCATATCCACGCTGCAAACCAAACGTGCTACCCATACTGAAACAAGAAAGGCCTGCAGCCACGACTTAGAGAATACATGGTAGGAAAGGAAACTACAGCTGTGCTGGTGAGAGGCCTGTCAAAGCCTTGTAGGATGTGGCACAGTGGTGTGCAACGTTTCAAATTTCAGCTGAAATTTGAAATTTCTCTGGGTTTTTTTGTATCATACAGCTAATTTTTGTGTCATCCCTGCAATTTTATTGTTCTGTGGCATAATTTATAGCAAGCTATTTATGAGACTAAAATAACTGTCAGCTTGGAAAAAGGACACAGTTTCTCTTGTGTGTAATGGGGGTTAGAAGATTGTTAGAAGGCTCCTGTCCCACAGTGGATAGCAGTACATGGGTGCCTGTACAGGAGAGGTGGAAAAATTTGTTTCTTACTCCAGTTTCTTGCTATCCCCTATTCTTGTCATAAATAGTCTAATTCTAATTTCAGGATTCTGTATTATCTTTCTGGTTTAGGTATGCCATGTTGTGTACTAACATCATCGATGCACCTAATATTATAGTTGATGATTACTTTTAGATTATGAGAATTATTGCTGCCATATAAATTTCCCTGAGACACCGTTCTTCATTTAAAAGGACAGGTCCATGTTTTGCTACTTCACTCATCTGCACTTTAGTGCATTGGAGCAAAATTTATTTCTGAGAAATGGGCTTTGCATATTTTTATATATCCTTTTAATACTTCATTAATTTGAAGCATCTTTTGATGAGAAAGCATAGCAAGAGGCTAAACAGTAGTTACCTCCCACAAATCACCTATCCTTGACAGAATAAGCCCCCAGTGTTTGTGGCAACCCCTTCATGTTGAAACAGAATGCTGGATTTATGAGGTACGATCCAAAGATAGCTGTTATCAAGACTTCACCTGATATGCAAATTTGAAACAAAATTAATTCATATTTCAGGCTTATAGAAAAAGGTGAAGGCTAGAACACACATCTACTGAAAAAAAACAGTGCCTGCTCATCACCTTGAGGCTTGCAGGCAGATTCAGAAAATCTCAGCTTAATGGCAGGTGCCCACATAAGGGAAAAAAGAGACCTTCCCTTACAACTCAGTCCTCAGACTAACCACATCGTGCTGCTTTTGAGAGAGGAATTATCCCTGGAACACTGCATTTGCATTGTGTCTGCTAACGTCAAGGCTTAGCACAGGACAAAAACATCATGAATTTAGCAGAAGTACTAATTCAGATAAGTACAGGCTCAGCTGTTGCTAAATTGGCAATTATAGCTAGATAGTCTGCTCCCCTGCCATCATCATTGTTGGTGCTGAAGTTTTGTCTCAGTTCAGCGAGTATTCTATTTTCTAAGCTCTCATTTGTCTTCTGTTTGACAGCTTACAGTGATTTTGTTTAGCTGTACTGATGAACTGCTGTCAATGGAAAAAACTCCAACCACCAGAGGCATATGAGGATTAGCCAAAATGTACAATTCCTACACAGTTGGAAAATGGGGAGATTAACTATAAAAGGACTGAACCAGAATATGAGATCAGATCATCTTCTCAGATACTGCATGTGTTCAGGATTGCAAATATCCAACTATCTTTATCTCTGACCTTTTAAAATAACTTTTCAGCACAACTGCAGCTACTGGCAGGAGCAGCAGAAGCCGGAAAAAGCAAACAGTGCTGGCAAGTCCAGCATTGTACCTGCTGGGGTCCTAGATCTGCTTTCAGCTGGTGCAGAATTTTGAATTCCAGCCTCTGCTCTAGGCTTGCATTGCTGGGATAAGGAGGGATAATCTTGTTCTAGACATTAGATGAAATCTGAATCTCTTTTTTTTCCAAGCAGTTGGTACACTTCCAGAATCCTGCCACAATGCTCTCATTTCTATCTTTTATTACTCTGCAGACTCTGAGGCCAACCTGGCTTCTGTAAAGTTGTACTGTGATCGGTCTGCGTAGAGCCTTATAATGCACCACTAGAGGATTTTTAAAACATTGTAACTTTTAGGAAAAAAGAGGCCATGAAGCTTGTTCCACAGGTCAGATGGCTCTTAGCCCCATTTGCAGCAAGTAACAGCCAACTCAGCTGTTGGCATTTCGGCTGTACAGCCATGGCACCCTGTGCACTGCAGGTGCTTCCTGGGGACGCAACTGAGCCCAAAGCTGGAGCATCAGGGTCTCACCCAAAAGATTCCCCATGGCATCCAGCAATCATGTGGGAAGTAGCAATGGGCAAGGTGCAGTAGAATTTGAAGCATCAGGTGGCATATCCATGCCTCATACAGTCACAAAATTACTCTGTGTGCATCTGCTTATCCAGGAGACACCATTCCTGAGCTGAGTAACTGCACCTTAAACCAGCTGAAATTTAATCTGCAACAACATCCAGTTGTGACAGATTTGTCAGAGGTGCTGGAGGATCCCCAGTCCTCCTCTGTGATCGACAGCTTATGTTGATAGGTGGTTGCTTTGTTTCTATAGGTGGAAAAGGGCATTTGTAAGACTTCTGGGACTGAAAAAACAAGATTATGCAGCTAAAAGTGGCCCTGCAGTCACTGCCTGTAGCACCTCATACACTTGAGTCACCCACAGATTTTGTCACTAGTGGTTCTTCACAAGCTCCTGTTCCTCCAGCCAGCGGGACCTGCACAGGGTGCAGGGAGCAGAGTCTCAAGGGCAGCATGGCCAGGGCACTTGGCTGCCACTCTGGGGTCTCACTTTTGGTTTGGCATCAGCATTGAACAAAAGGCAGGGTTTGTCTGTGTGTGTGTGAGCATGGGTGCTGTGGTTTATCTAATACTGATTAAACATTTATTTTTTTATAGATTTTAAAACACAAAATTAACTATGTGCACTACTCAAGACAGCACCAAATTCACTTGTTACTAGTACTAGAATTTAATTTCATTGTACAGTCTCCCCATCCTTCTGCTTCCTTACCTACTGGACACGGAATATTAAGTGTTGTTACTGTATTTTGATGGTAATACTGTTCAGTTCCTCTGTAAGTCAATTAGTAAAAAAAGATACTTGACTTTCAAAAATGGATTGTTAAAGAAAAAAAGCTTATTTTGAAGCCATCTAAATACATCTCAAAAATGCAATCATAAGAATTTGCTTTTGGAATACAGGAAATGTTACAATGCAAAAACACACTTCTGGAATCTGCCCACCATGAGCCATATAATCGTGGTGTGGATTTGATTTATCATAGTTACATTTCAGTGTATTTATTTGCTTTTCGACTGAAGCAGAACTGCCACATGCTGATCAATTCAGCTTGCTTATGCCTTTTCTGCCTCTCCTGGGGTGTGCAATATGACAAGCCTTGTTCTTTTAAAAACAGAATAGCACCAAACCAGAAGTACAAACCACCATCCAAGCTGCACATCATGGCTGATGTAGAAATACTCCTTTTCTCCTGGTCACGTTCAGAAGTCTGACAATGTGTTTTAACATTGGCTCAGTGGACGCCATTCATAAGGTAAAAGGAAAGGATTACATGGCTTCCCACATGATGATTATGCAGCAGCCAAAGGGATGAATTAATCTTAAGCACTACTTTTCTAAATACTTTGTTAATTTGCTCATGAGGAATATCCAGATGCAACTAATAACCCTATAATGAGGCTCCTAAAGCTGACAGTCTAACGGGCTTGTGCAAGTGTCCAGCTTATTATACAGAATGATTTTTTTTATTACTTTTTTTAAGCTCTTCATATGTGGATGCCATAAATGGCTGTACTCCTCAATAATGAGACACTAATGGAACAAGGAAAAATTAAGATAACCATGGAAGACGCCTTCTGCTTGTCAGCTGCGGGTTTTGCAAATAGTTACTTATGTAACACCTGAGAGCCAATAAGGACCTGGGCCATCAAATTGAAATAAGAAGCCAGTAACATTAGTTAATACACGTACCTCAGAGTTTTGGGAGGCATCGGCACTCTTGTTTCCCTTTCTAAGAACATTCTGTAATTACATTATCTGCAACGCAGAGGTTGATCCCCATCTTGGTACTAGGTTGAAAAGACCTGAAGCACAGAGAGCTCAGTGCTCCAAGCCACACGGTGCTGCCCTTTGCAGGGGATGTACTCGAGAGTCATGCCCTGCCAAGAAATGCCCCATGCTGCTCAGATTTTTGGAGAGACAGCGATCTCCCTGACATGTGGGGCAACTCCCATCGCCTGTTGCTGGAATCACCTCTAAAACGTCTCTGCAGATGCTACTAGTAAAGCTGGTTTATGTTTTTCTTGGTCCTAATCTGTAGATTAGGGCAAAATACTTCTGTGGGTTGCTAATAATTCTGCTCCTAAGTGTTATATAAAGGGATTTCAACACACAGTGTGTGTCATTTAGCTCAGCAAGAACTGGAATGCTGGAGGAATGCTACAGACTATCTGTGATCACCTACTCTGACTCTATCCAAAGAGCTTCTGGCCTCAAGGGTCAAGAAATACAGACAGATTTTCTGTAACTACCCCTATATGTAAATGTTGTAACTGTGCTTTAAAAATAAAATAAATGGATGTAAGGAGTCATAGCACTTTTGAGCCCATTTAGAAAGGAAAATAGAAAATCTTTGTTAATAAAGGATCTAGAGCTGAAAAAATAAATGGAAGCACCCATACTTTTGAAATCACTTGTGAATTTAGTCTTTAGTCTGCATTTTAATTTATCTTTGAAATGAGATGGGAAAAAAAGCCTAATTATGAGTAAGGTGCTATGTAACATAAATCCACAGCACAATTCTGTCTGCAGTAGGAGATGGGGCTTAGTAATAGGAGAAGGTCAGTTGTATTCCACAGTACAGAATTTATGCTAAGTGGAAAGCACTTCCTTTTTCACAGTACCTTGAAATTTAAAAACACGCTGGGGTAGAGAACCCTGCTGTTAAAAGATGCCATTTGCTTTTTCAAAAGAAACCATGAAGAGAACACACCGAAAAAAACTGTTTTGCATTTAAAAGGTACCAAAAATTTTTTACAACCTGAAATCTTGGCTTAATGAAATTCAAACTGAAATATTTTTATAGGTTAGCAACAATTTTCTATGCTCCTCTCAGCAATTCCAAAAGAATTGCTCTTGTCTTGGTTACAAGAAATCCCACTAGCCTTTCATAGCTTGGTGCTGAGGGAATGGGGTCCAAGTCTCAGATTCTGTATGTCAAAATGGCATTTTCTTCTATCTCTGTTTTTATTCCTACACACACCCATCCTACCCCAAATGCCTTTCATCATGTAACTTGTGTTCCATAGAGCTACTGCAGTGTTCCTGATCCAGAGGCACTTACTGTAATATGTTATCTATACTTAACCAACATCTGTCTTGGATTAATAAAATAAAATATATAAACCCCCTGAACATGAAGTGCAAATAAACTGGAGAAGCAGGACTTTCCTCCTGCACTGTGGTCTTGTTTGAAACAGAAGAAAGCAACAGAAATGCAGCAAACTATGGTCAGTAGCAAACTCTGAATTACCCAAGGGAGCAATCTAGTTAACCTAGAACTGTGCAAGGGAGGTAATGTGGTAGAGATTTTCTTCCACCAAGTTAGTCAAACATTCAGAACCAGCCACTATTTTGCTGCAGAAAAAAGCCCAAAAATCATTCTTGCTTTTCATCAAACTAAAAATGTTTTAAATTCTATTCTTAATATATTCTATCTTCTGTGCATGAGAAGTATCTAGAAAATTCAGAAGGGGAGGCTCTTTCAGATGTAGCTTCTTGTAGTGATTCATGTCAGAGAAATGACAACTGCTGCCAAAACAGTCCTTAGACATGCAGTAAATACTCAGAGCAGTGTGTTCCTTTAACAGCTCCCATGAGCTGCAGCCAAGTGTTACTGAGTTGTAGTAAGAGCAGAGGAGCAATTGAAAAACACTGAACACCCCAAACATCAAGCTGTGTATGCTCTACCACTGAGTGGTCTGAAGCCAGGAGTTGCATAATTTTGTTTTTTATTTAAAATCACAGTACTTCCTATGGAGGACCACTGCTTAGGCAATTGCTTTTCCATGGCTTAGTCATGCATTTACATGAGGTGCCTGCACAATATGTTTTGACAGGTGCTGCTGAGCTGTTTGGTTGAGGCAGTTTCAAGTCATGTCTCCTGTTTGCTTTTAGTGGTTCTGGAATGGAATTTTTCTACTGAACAACTTAGTACAGTACACCAGAAATAACTGCTTTATGCTCAAAATACTCAGAGGAGCAAAAGCAATAGAATATCCAGAGCATGTGAATAACTAACTGGCAAGAATGGACAAAGTGGCCACAGGTCTCCAAACCTTCTGAAGGCACAGGGGCCATGGTCCAATGGATAGTTCATCCCTGTTTGCAGAGCACATTTTTCACTCACAGCAATACTTCTTCTTGCACATGTCCTGGCAGTTGCCCTTCTGGAGAGTGAGTTGTATCACTCAAGATCTTGAGTAAGGCTTGAAATTAATTAACAAAGCCTATCTGGACTTCTCTATCTTAAGAAAGCAGAAAGAATGCTGGGCAAATTTTGGCACACATAGTTCTAAGTTTTACAGGAAAGAACCACACAAGCCAAAAAAAAAAAAAAAAAAAGGTGAAGTAGGGGTCCATCTAAATCTAAGAGTTTAAGGCAGAAGAAAAGAGAGATGGGGAGAAGCATCTTCTGTGTATTTACATAATCACGGTGTAGGTAATTTTTGCCCTTATGTTGATGTAATGGAAGTCTAAGAGAAACCAAGTTACAGGTAGGAGTAACATTTCATATTCCCTGTCCTGAAGATAATGTAACATAAATTGGCTATCAGTGAAAAATACAATTCCTTCAGCCAGTATTATCTTTCTTGATGAACAGGGATCAATTTATTGCCCAAATCAATGCTGTACATCAGCCAGCCTAAGGATATATAATCACTTCCAACCCCAGTTCTGTGTTACTGGAAGTTGCCCATATTGCAACAGTTATTTTGCTTTAAATGTCTGAGAAACACATTCCCCTACATCATTTATTCATCACTAGAGAGAAGGAAAAAAATTCAGTGTCAGCCTTAAGTCCTAAAGTAATTCTTTCTTCATCACAAAGATATTTCTTTAGCCTATCAACTTAAAATTAATTATATAAACCCTTAAGTATGCATTAAAACAAAACAGTTTCCATTCAGAGGTTTTGCTACAGGCTTTTTGTTCAACTGAAAAAATACACTAATGAGTGTAAAAAATATTTATTCAACCTAATTCAACACAACTATAATTTTCAATACTTAAAAACAAGATTTACAGAGTAATGACCTTTAACCACTCATGTGAAATCATCTTACAGTCCATACAGTATTTTATAATTGCATTTTTACAATAGCTTTAACTTCCAGAGGAGACAATGAGCTTTCCCATGAAGCAAGTTTCAAACACACTAATTTGCATCATTCAATTCTCTCCATGAGACTTTAAAAAACAGTAATAAATTGCCTGGAAATATATACAGTGAAGACCACTGAAAAGCTGTTTTCTTGAAACGAGGAATTCTGTAAGAAATACATATATTGTTTCAAGACTATCTTACAGAGTGTAGCAACTTTCAGAGGCTGCTACTCAGTTTAAGTTTTATATAAAAGTGAGCCCACTAAGACAAATATAATCAGCAGACTTACAAGGTTAGAGTAATTCTTCCATTACAGCAAGAGCCTCAAAAGTATTTGATATTGATTGAATGTATACTTCTTAAGACCTGTATAAGGTTTTAATACTAATTGGCCTTTATATACATTTTTGTACAGTTTTAAAATATTACATCTTGGTAATTAAGATAAACATACTATAGAAAAGGTACCTTATTTTGAATTTCTCTTAACATACATTATTGCAGTCAAATAGGAAGTCCTTTCTGCATTTACTTCATTTCTGGTGAAAAGAAGTATTTACTTATGAATAATTCCACTAGAAGATTTTTTTAAGCCATTCTCCATGCATTTGACATCCTAATATAAAAATGAAAAGAAAAACCTCAGAAAAGCAAAGAAATTGTTGTTAAGAAAGAACTGCAAATACGAAATCTAGATTAGGTCTGGTATGAATATGTAATGGCCGTATTATGTTTGTCAGAATTTAACTTCACAAAACAGTCAATTTCTGTTGAAATTAGGTTTATAAATACATCAAATAATGGAAGTGCCAATGTCTCCCTCAGCTGACTACTTTAAACATATTGGAAGAGTAAAGCTTTCTGTATAAATAAACTTTATTACACATTTAAGATTTATCCTTTAGTCCTTTACAAACTGGAGCCGTGTTACCCTGACAGCACCTACCCTGCTGGCAGGATGCTCAGCCGAGGTACCCCAAGTGTAGTGTCAGCCCCTGCAGCCAGCCCTTCCACCAGGGGAGCAGAACCCAGTCCTGAGCAGAGCTGAGTAACACACTCAGGTCTGCATGCGTGGGGATGCCCTGCTTTGTCAGTTCAAACGGAGCTTTAGTGTCCAATGCTGTTTTCTCACAGTTTTTCTATGGGTATTTACACAATCTAAAGGAATATGGAAACTAAACAAGTGTTCTAATACTTAACTACAGAATAAGCAACTAAAGTTTATTTCCCTCTTGCAATTATTTTACTGTGGAGGAAAAAAATGCTATCCAGCACCAGTTACAAACCAGTAAAGCCATGAGAAAATGACAGTAGGCACTGCAGAAGATACAACAGGACACTGAAAATTACCAGTAATAAAACAGTCACCTGAAAGCCAGGCTAATTTTAACACCTAATACTTAGGTGGTTAAAGCTGACATACAAGTCCTGCAGAGAGTGATCTATCTTCTGCTTTCTCTGTCATTTGGGTATTTCACACTCTTTAACAACAGCAAAACCCAAGGAAAATTACTTCTCCTTGGTAATGACTCACATTCC
This sequence comes from Daphoenositta chrysoptera, assembly GCA_013397915.1. Taxonomy (NCBI): domain Eukaryota; kingdom Metazoa; phylum Chordata; class Aves; order Passeriformes; genus Daphoenositta; species Daphoenositta chrysoptera. Next base: position 614,504 of record VZRO01004822.1, on the reverse strand, counting down.
CTTTCTAAAGCAATCTCCCTTCATTGTGTGAAATGCTAAACTGAATGACAGCATGGGTATGAAAACACCACTAGAAAAGGCATTTGGATATAGCCTACATTAACTACATTTAAATGTTCTGTAGTTGACTCTTTTTTTTTTCCATTCAGTATATTGGCTCAAAGAAAATAATTCAAAAGCCTGTTGCCCAACAGAAATACCCAAAATATAATGAAAGCCAAATCACATTCTTAGGTTCAGTGGTTGCTGAAAGGATTTACCCTGCCACAAGACAGTGCTTTATTGTATTTAAAGAAAAAAAAAATAAAAAACCAGGAGCAGCAACTTATCACAATTTTCCACTACTGTGCAATAACAATGGAACCAATACAACATGGAAACCTGTTAGGTGAGTCTCTGTGACATCTGGAGGTTACAGCCTTACGCTCCTTCTTGCTCAGGATAATTTAAAATTTTGCGGTGAGCTTGGCGCAAATATTGCTGCTGCTTGAAGTAAACCTTAAAAGCTCCTTTTATAGCAACAAAAGCAATTCCACCCTGAAATAAAAAGATATTTTGAAAACCTGCACAGTTCAGTGCCATATAATTGCAAATGTTCTTAAAAATTTCCAGTCGAAGAAGATTTGTTTTCTAAATATATGGTATTTTCTTCTTAAGATTAACTAATTAGTACAATTCCAAATGAGTATCTCAACGTTTTCTGTCACAACGCACTCTTACAGAGATTAATATTACTTAAAGGGATTACAGACTGAATCTATAAAATCTTTTATTTCCTTGGAAGTCTCACCAATATTCTAAATATAAAAAAATCAAAATCTTATTTCAAGAACAAAGAAAATGCAGACATGTATCTGCTTTTCTCCCTTCTCTGAATATATACTATACGTGGCACAAGGAATAATACTGATAACCATTCTATAACTAGACTGTGAAAAATGGCACTTGCCAAAAGTGGAGTAAAATAAAATCTGTTTTTGTAAAACAAACTTTTTTTTCCCCTCTAGAAAGCTTTACAATATGTTTATTTCAAGTCTTCAAAAATGAGACACCAAGAAGCTTTTAGTCTGAATGAACATTTGCAATATCACTGTTTGTTCCATATGGAAGAAAGGGGTGCATAAACAGGCAGGAATTGAAAACATGGGCTGAAGTGACAGTCAGATGACCAGGGGTACCATATTACCAAACTCAGTGTGTTTCCCCTTGAAAGGCTGCAACCAGAGAGGTTATTCACATAGGAAGAGACTGTCATTCCCCCTCCATTTGAATTCTATGGAGAGTTAATTTTCCTCTCCTTATTAAAATAAGACATGAAGGGTTTCTCTGAAAATCAGTAAACAAAAGCTAATCTGTGATTTATAATATAAACACCAGTCTTCCCTTACAGAGACTGTTCTTAGAAGATGCTGGCTCCTCATCTTCATTGTCAGCCTTAATTACTGCTAGGTCTGCCTCCTACAGTGCCAGATAAAAGTTTCAGCCTTGTCATAAACTGAGATTAGCCTCAGCAATAAAACAGTCTTTCACACACATGAAGTTTGTCCACTGCTAAGACAGGCAACCTTAAAAAACCCCTTCCTTTAATCAAATGCTGCTCTTAAAATTCTGGATCAATATATGTTCCTTTTTCCTTTACCTCCCTCCTTCCCAACACTTCATATTCCCGTATTACAATAATTTATGAAACAAATAGTACTGAATCTTACCAAGATTGTCCTTTGTAGATTTGAGTTAACACTGCTGAACATCAGCTTGCCAACTATTGTGGCAATAGTAGGGAAAACTAGAGCTCCACACAGAATGCGTGTGGCAGAGACATGATCTGCCAAAGGGTTGGCCTCTGCTGGGATACGAGGAACAGGACATCCGATGCCTGAAGGGATAAGAATGGGGGAAGAAAAGGTTACACAGCCACTGCCTCAAAAAAACCACAGAAAGTACATTATTGCCAACTTCCCACTCCACTACAAATCTATAGCCCAACCACTTTTTGAGAACTATCCCTCTTCTCAGTGAATATTCTGATTCCATTAAGTGACTGCAGTGATTTTTGTTTTCAAGTGAGACCCATGAATTTTAGTAGTTTGTTTTGTTACTAAAGCCTGAACTGAAACCATGTTCCTGCTAATCCTGCCCCACCTTTCTCAGGACATACCATACAAACACAGTCTAAACAGAATGAACATGAAATGGAAGGATGGTGTTAATCACCTCTACTTCAAAATGGCAAAAACTACTTGCCTATCCCCATCTCCTAAAGGCAGAAATTCAGTCTTGGCATTTTTTTTAAAATTTAACCCCATTACCTGGAAATATGCTGTTCAAAATTTGTAGCTTATTAGAGTATTTGCGCCACAGTCGGAGCACATAGTCCTCCCAACGGATCATCTTGCCCAGTATTAGCATGACTGGGATAGTGGGAAGGCCAATCAAAAGGAATAAAGGATCAGCTCTCTCCATCACATCAAGACCTTCTTTGTGACCCACAACCTGGAAAATATGCATATAGTTGACAAACATAACAAAGGCCACAACAATATAACAATGTACAAATGAACAAAAATGTAACTTTAAAAGTTGAGTTTGTTTGAAGCTGCCCACACATTTTAAGTTTAAAAAAAAAAAATCATGTTTTACCTGATATACTCTGTTTTTGCTGTATATCCTTGGTTGCTTATGGAGCATAATGCAGGTGAGCTACCAGCCCTACTCTGCAAATCATTAATCTTGCAGAGAGCTGTAACACAACTCCCTACCATCTCAAGAGAAGCTTCACGTGTTTCTGTGTAAGTAAAAGCCTAAACATCTGAATAATACAGCAGGCTTTCCAAAAGGCATTTAAGAATTTACAGTTTTACAATGATTAATTCTACACTCAGAAATTGATCTGATACTAGTGTTTAAAGGATAGTATGTATCTCAGGATGTTTTAATCAAAATTTTATGGGTTTTAGGAATACCTTATGTAACAGATCACAGTATTTAACTATTGTTTCTCTGGACAATGCAGGAAGATGTACATTATATTCAACTGTACTGGAAAGAGCAGCATATCTTCACATTATTACCACCCTGTCTACACTTTTCTACTGGCATATAAAAAAATTATTCTGACTTTTCCATTTACAAAATGCACATATTAAAACTGTAGCAGAACAGCGCCTTTTGTCTTCTAAAAAGTACACTGCTTTCATTTTAAATAAATCTAATAGGGCTAAGGATAAAAAAAGACATTAGAGTGGTAGATAGCATCTAGAGTTGTCTCAATTTAAGCAGTATAAACGCTAGCAAAGTCCTTGAACTGCTTCCAGGAACAACAGGCTCTTTCATGACTTTTTCCATAAGAATCTGGGAAGACTAAAAACACTAAAATAATAATTGTGTTTGTAAAGCACTGGATTTTCTGATGTGTTTTCACTGACTTCTCGTTTGCCCCACAAATACAACAACTTATCAAATCTTCAATTGCACAAAAATTAGAATCAGGAGGTAAGAACATGAAACAATAGCAGAATTTTAAAAAAAGAAAACAACAAACCTAGTACTTCTGGAATAGGTAGGATACAGGGAAGAAGCTATGGTAATGTACCACAGTACCTTCAAACTGTGCACTTTTGCCTTGCTTTGAAAACCATTCCATGTTATGCCTCTAAAACAGGAAGTTATGTTATATACCACAGCCTCTAAAAATAGACATAACCAATACTGTTCCTGCCAAAAGATTATTTCTGAAAAAACATTCAGCATTTGTCTTCCAGCTTCTTCAGTATCTTCTACCCAAGCTGTGAAGTCTGACACTATCCTTTTTCTCCTTATAGTCATTGCCCATCAAAAAAGCCTCAGTATCTTGTCTCTTTCTGCTTTAGATTACTGTATTTCTCTGCTTTCAGTAACCCCATCTGACAGGTTACAGACTTAGCTACCACAATGTCAATCCTGTATTTATTTTTCTGCACCTGAAGTTTAAAATAGTTTTAAAAATAGCTTTTGTGCTTCTCTCTGGCTCTTCAACTAAAGAAAAGGAGTCTGAAATGCATCAGGAAACAAGCTGTATTAAACCTAGCAATGCTGGGGTGGCAAAAGGTGTGGAACAGTTTCCCTCTGCTACCCCCTCAATCTCCTCCTTTACAAGCAAAAATAAATTACTGTCTTGCCCAGCACGCCATCCATACAATCAAAACATTAGACCATGAAAATAGCTAATATTTCATACCTGGGATTTGAGCAGCTGCCTAAACTAATGTTTAGACAGATCCTCATTTCAAAAACAAAACAACTTCAGAAAGAAGCATTTATCTTTCCATTTGGCTATGGAGTTCTAGGCCAGCTAAAAAGGTCACCATTTCCTACAGAAAAGGGCTCAGTGTAGCAGCGAGCAAGGAGAAAAGGACTGGTGCACTTCCAAAGTCTGGTTGTAGTATTACAGATGGTTGTAATGTTCCTGTTGGAGCCACAAGAACAAAATATCCAATGAGAAAATATTTAAGTGCACCACTCTGTAATACACAGACTCATCCACTGGAATGGAGGTGGTATTGAAAGCCATTACACATCCCTTATGCAACTGCTTGACCCTTGGCCACACTGGTACAGGGAGACTGCAACCATTCACTTGGGCTCCATTTCTGCTTTCAGATCACATAGAAACAACCAAAACAGCACACGATCTTGAGAGGGAGTGACCTGCAGAACTGCAGGGCAGTACCACAATGTAAGAACTAGTCCCAAATGACTTACATAGAGAAGGACCAGGTTGTGTATTTAAAATCAGAGCTGTGTAGAGGAGTATTTATTAACATACAGATTTGTTAATTCTATCTACAGCTGAATTAGCATCAGAAATACTTTTATGCTTTCAGATAAAACACAGGTTATGGACTTGATACAGGAATCAACAACTAAAATGGTAATGAAGATGCTTCTGATTGTACAATGTCTGAAATACCTGGTTTCATGGTTGAACTAGAATTGTTATGAACAAGTCTTTCCATAGTTTATAGTCTACCACCTGTCAACATTACTTTTGTATTTAAATAGCAAGTTCACAAGAACAGAAGCAGGAAAAGTATTTTTCCCCTTTCAACTAATCATACAGTCTGAAGTAATTAAAACACTATTAATTTGCAGTGTTTTGCATTTCTTGTTTATGAATGAATTGCATCATTCATAGCATGTACTATCCTTTATAGAATTAAAAAAGCCCCCCACATTACCAAAAAAGTAATTTACCGGGTTTCAATTTCAACTCTTTGAATGTTACTAGTGAAGTTTTTCTCCAGGTAAGAGAAAAGATTAAATCTCATGCCGTTTCTGAATAATTACTCATTATTGGTAACTAGGCAGTACTTAGCTGGTACCTTTTCTATGAGAACAGAACTGGGCTCAGCAGTCTGCCATACAAAGCGCAGCCAGCTAGAGCAGTAGTGGATTTTTCTAGCTGCAGACTGAACCATGCCTGAACAGGCATCCTTGCATTTACAAACTGTGACCAGTTAAAAGTGAAAAACCATCTTGTTAACTACACTGAAGGCAGCTAAGCATGTCTCAAGGCAAGGAAAGAGGAGTCTGCACGGACTTTTGCTCTCCAAGCTGGCGGGAGAGGGAGCCCGCGTGTACCTGCATGACCGTCACAGCTCCGTACGTGACGGCTGTCCAGTATATGGAGCCCACCATGATCCCAGCGGCAGCAAAGGGACACGCCTTCGAGATCAGGCGATCTGCAAGATCCAACACGTAAACTACTGGACCTGTGACAAAGGAAAAGTAAGGGTTCAAGATAGATATATAGATACACACACATAAAAGCATACTGTAGAAAGGTCAGCATCTATCACCGATAAAAAAGAACAAACAAGGCAAAATACAGGTCTGACATACCACACGTGCTGTTTAAGTGAGAATATGTAATTAAAAAGCTATTAAGCTAAACTTGTTATTTCTTTCTACCTACCATTTCATTTACCACATGATCTTTCCAAGAGATTGATATACTGCTTAAAACACTAATTTGCCCACCGATTAGCTTCCTTTGTGTTGAATAAGAATTGTTCTTTTGTAGAAACCACTTTAGGCTTAGTGGCTTTTTTATTTGTTAGATATTTTAGGTTTCTAAAGGAAAAAATACCCATTTGTTGTAATGTACTTCGTGTCCTTATCTTTGACAGCTTCACCTGAAAATTCTGTCACTAAACTATCCTGCTATGCAGTAAAAAGTAGCACAGCTCATACAAAAGATTCCTTCCACTCGAAGAGGCTGCATTCAGTATGTTTCAAGGATCACCTCTCAAAACACCAGAGGAAAAAATACTCCTACTTATGTTATTCAGTGCCTTTGACAACAACACATGAATAGTTTCATTGTTCTGTCTATGTACAACTGCACTTCCCAGACTTACACAGGGCAAGACAATAAATACCCTGACTACCTTTGATGAGGTAAACAAGGGCAATGCCTGCATCTTTTCTTGGAGGGACTGCAAAAGCACGAGTGAAACAAAAGCCAGAACACTAAAATGTATATAAGGAACTGAAAAACATCATCACCATAATCTGCATTACTTTTGTATTTGTCAACAAATTCTACATACAGACTGTCCTCCCACAGCTCATATGCATGAACAGTTCCTGTTAGCTCCCTCCTACTTTTTCCTACCAAAATCAGTGACAATTCTCAAAACCAGCCTACAGGCATTCCTCAAGTAACTAATTCTCCACGTCTATCAAAGTTTACCCACAGTGACAAAATTGTGACTCCTGTTTCATGACTTAGTTCTTCCTTTTCTAGACAACAACTCTATTGTGAATGATTTCAAAAGCCCCAGTTGTACTCAGCTCAAGTCAGCCAGTGAATAAAAGCACAGGGACATCCAGTTCAACTCCAAACAGTTGTGTTTGACTTTCCAGAACACACTTAAGAAGGTGCTGGGATGTCTATCAATATGCTGAAAGTAGCAACAAGGTCATAACTGCAAGTACTAAATGCACAGTAGTTTACACATCTCGACTGTTTCCCAGAGTCACTGAAAAAGTTGTTTGGTTGTGCCATTTTGAAAACCTATGTTTGAAGATAGGAGACTCAAATGACACTCAAGGTTGCCTTGTAACACTACAAGTACTAAAAAATTGCACCTACTGATACTAATGATTAAGAGAAGCCTGGCTAGAGAATAGGGTATAGAATTGTGAGACAATACTAGAAAAAAACTATTGAAACAATCCTTTAATTAGTCCATAGAAAGGAAGTGAGAAAGGAGGACAAAACTGGTTTGTTTTTTAAGATGGTATTGAAGAAGAAACAGGAAAATAAATATCACTGATACCCAAATTAAAGACGGAAATATAAAACAAAAATATTTTTCATTTTGAAAAATGTATCATGCTTTAAAGAGTTTCTTTGCCGAACTGTTCTGTTTATTAAACTGAAATAATTATCTAAGAGATACTTTGGTTACTTTCAAAGTGGTAATAATGTTTTTCTATTTAGTGAAAGTTCTCAGAAGAGCAGAAAACAGCTCTCAAGAACATAATTACCACCAATCACCAAAACCGATAGGCACTATCAAATCTGAAATGGAATTATGATTTTGAGATATATCATGAGAGGTTGTTTTAAACTAGTAAATACATAAAAAGACACCCACTGTTACTTATAAAGATATTCACTGATGTCTCCTCAAGTTGGTATTACTTCTAAACGACAATAATAAATTAGAATTTGTGTTGGGGGTGTCGTTTCACAGAATTTTTAGAAAAAAGTTTCCAGCAGTACATTAGGGAAGTCTTAATGTAAATAAGTTTCTGTACTGTGAAGCCTCAGGGAAGCTTTACTCGTTATTTCTTCCCTGCTCAACTAATTTTAGATTCTTGAAGGGTATGACTAGTACTGTCTTCAAAAGACACCTGCTGCAGAAGGAACAGGGCCACTAGCAAGGCTTCTTGGAAAATTCTTACTGTCCTAACTCTGCCTGGTGTGACCTTGATTGACTTGTAGTTGAATTGTGCTGGAACAGCTTTGGGTTACTGGACAGAGCTACAAAAGGGCAAGCCTGTCTCACTTGTATATGGCACTTCAAGGTGATGACTGATGTTCCATGGACCCAGATTCATTTCCCTGCTCTACTACTGATGTCTTGTGTACTTTTACACAAGTCTGAATTTTTATGCCCTTATATTTAAAAATGGAAAAAGACGGTATTGTGAGAGAAAATATATCAAAATACATGAAGGGAGTCTCACATATCTGCATGTAAGAGCTGAACAACCTCTACAAGAATTTTAGGCCAGCTTCAGAACCCAGGAATGTTGGAATCTAAGCTTTCAAATACAGTATGCTATGAACTGCAGGAACAAATTAAAATGCCTGTTATGTTAATGTATCCTGTCCAAATTATAGTTGCTTCCCCTTTTTCCCACTGTCAAAATAAAATGCAAATGCAGCTCACATTACAATTTCATCAGTCAAGATACAAATAAGAATTTTAAACCGTGTCAAGTTTTGTGGTGCATTCTGTGTCCAGACAAAAACCCAGCTTTCTCCCCAAATCTGATGATAAATGTTATCATTTGATGCCCTCTTTATGATGGAGATTTACCTTATTCAGCAAAGCCGAATTATGGTTGTTATATGAATAACTTGCAGTAAGTTTCAAACCAGTTTATGTCTTTTTTAATATCAACAACACAGTATTGTTGTGTGTATTTTCTTTCCTATTACTCAGTGTTCTACCATGGAAATAAATGTCATCACTTAAAATTCGCTTGACACCCTAATTTTGTCAGCCCTTAAACTAATAAGAAAGGGGGTCTGTCCCAAAGAACAGGCAGTGAATTATTTTCAGCTCTTTCATTACAGAAAAGTAATTTTTAAAGATAAAATTTTTTTAAGATACTTAAAAAAAAAATCTTCTTTAAAATCCTCTAAATGCCTGCACTCACTTGCTACATCACCATTTCTTTAAAAAGCAGTTTTACTTTTAAACAAAATTTAAGTTTCCATGGCAACATTTCATTTTCTTGATTTGCTTAATATATCCCATAGAACACATGGGCAAATGAGGGCTGAAATAACAGCAAGCACTGATAATTTAGATACATGCAATATACTGTGCATTACCCTACTTGGCTACTCAAGAGACTCTGGAGGACCATGTCCAACTATTTTTTTCACCTTGACAAACAGAGCAAGAGCAGTACCCAGCAATCATAAATAGTCTGCCTCTTTATTACAGGGCAATGTTGACTCAGAAACACCTCCTGACCAAAGTGAAAGTATGTTTTTCCAGTAATACCACATGCTGCTTAGGAAATTCTCCTCTGAATTTCCTCTGATAAGTGTCTCTGCACGCTGGGTAAGAAAAAAAAGGATGTGTTTATGTGCTGTGTGGCAATTGCTGCAAGAAGTCACCTTCTGCTCAACATGGAAAATAATCCCATTAGCCAGGAAATAATTACAGGTCAATCACAAGATTTACCTATATACCTAAGTGAAATACATCCAAAATTTTTAGAAGGTATTTCACTAAGCCAACAAACAGGATGCAAGCAGAATATAAAGTTATTTCTTTCTGTCTGGAAAAGGGAATAGACAAGTTTTCAACAGAACTGGTGCTCCAAGCACAAGAAAGGAAAAAAAACAAAGAAAGCAAGAACAAATAAAGAACAATTTGAGTGATCCATATCTTACCTAGCTTTGGAAATACTATTAAATACTCTGCATTGCACTGAGGACAAGCAACTCTAGCAGTACTGTTTCCTCTTTGCTTTTCATCCACCCAGCGCTGCAGACAAGTCTGATGCACCCACTTGGTAGAGCCCCTGCACCTGCAGGGCCTCACCCACTCTGCTGTCCGATCGTCCTCATCGGTAGCAAAACAAACCCAGCAGCTTCTGTAAGCACAGGAAGGGAAAAAAAATGTATTTTCTGCTACTTTTACATGCTTAAAATAAACATTCACATATGAAAGCATGCAGCTTTAGAAAATGTGCACCTAGAGGAGATGATGGTTGTTATTTCATTCTTAATCACTAGAAGTGTAAGTATTTTGTACCACAGTTTTGCTATAAAATCAACATAATAAACATAATTTTACAGATAGCTAAACAACCACTTTATACATTCTGAATTATTGATTAAACTTTTAGATAATTTATGATTAAAAAGCATTGAGACTGTAGTCCAAACTTTGAATAATTCAACATATGAAAAATCCATATTATTTTAATGTTTTACCATCTCCTTCTACAACAGACATTTTGGTAAGTTTTTTTACATTTTAAAACTATAAGATCAATACTGTAGTCTGGTACTTGGGAAACTAAATCCAATCCACTTAAATAATAAAACAACACAATTGATACAATAGATCACAAAAAACTCTAAACAATGATATCAATTTCATTCCCTCTCTTTGAAAATATAAAGACTTTAGTTCAAACAAGTTGACTTTGTATAATAAAAATTAAGTTACAAAGTACTACAATACTATTGTAGTATTGTATGCTATTGTATGCTATTGTAGTAGAATGCTATTGTACCAGCAGAGAAGGAAATTTCTGCTTTGGAGAATTATGTGGAGTTGAAAATTCAAATATATTAATTCTGTAAGGAAAAAACACCAGACTGACAATCTATACAACCTGACCTGAAGTGAGCACAGAGCCTAGGAACTCCCAGATATCTGGTCTGATGGTTAGGCCAGACTTCTGGCCAACTTACAAGAGAAAGCAAAATATGGATCTAAACTATGAAAATATCAGATATGTTCAGCCAATAATTTTTACTGTGAAACAATTTGCTAATTCCCATACTGAAGACATGGAAGTTTACATAATAAACCATAATTTATCAAAATAAGGATCTTACCATAAACACAGGTGTATATATAATGGTTTGATTTTTTTAAAGTATTTTATGCAAGACACTGCAATCATAGTTAAACCCTTATAAAGGAGCACAGCAACAGCATCCCTATAATTTAACTACCAAGACACAATTTAATTAGACATTGTGACCTAACTGAAGTTTTGCATCACTATTTTGATGATGAAGTTTTGTTCTCTTAACAACTTGAGTAACATCATTATGACAAAACACTAAAAGGTTTCGTATATGTAACCAGTAACAGATAGTAATTGAGAGAAGAAACTGAGAAATGCTCTGGCACTAGTAAACAAAACAACTTTATTATTTGAGAATCGTGATTGTGGATTCTATGCCAGGACATTACAGTGGTTCATGATGCTTTTCCTCGTGCTTTGTTTTTGCTTGTTTTTAACTCCTCTTTGGGGAAAAAGAAGGGGAAATCTGCAATGGGAAACTTAATTTTGTCACACTCTGACTTCAAGAAATGAAAAGTATTCTTGTCTGACAGCTTTGCTTTTAAGATCTCACTATTTTGAGTAGTATTCTATTTGTAAATTCAAAGTGTTTCTTTACAGAAGAATAGCCATTTTTTAAAATAGAAATAACTGCCTATAAAATACTTGCAAGACATTCTTTAAAGCACTGGATCTTTTTAACATCTATAGTGGTAGAAGTATGTTGAAAAAGTTGCAAGTGTGTCAGAGCAGAAGGCAATCTGAAGCAATTTATTACTGCCATACTGTCTTGCCCAGCACGCCATCCATACAATCAAATTTTACAATCTTTGTAAAAGGGTAAATTTGAGATTCAGATTCCAGGGAAGACTGAAGAAATAGCAATTTAACGTTGAACAATCTGTAAAATGAACCTGTAATGTCCACATGTCAAGTTGTAAGTACAGAACACATTTTAGTAGGTACAGATGTAAATTTAAACTGTGGTGGTCTAAAACTAGAGGTGCCTGGGTTTGCATTTGAGAAGACTTTTCAGTTGATGAAAAGTTGACAACAAAAGTTCCAGTTGACATCTGGAATCAGAACTGTAGCTTCTTCTATTCATCTTAATGGGAAGGCAAAATCAAAGTCTGACTTGGCTTCTTTCTGTCCTTCCCCACATTGGTTTGTATCAAAAGTGTCACTCTATTCCCTCCTGTAACACCACTCTTATTTTTGCCCTCACACTCCCAATGTGCATCTACTGCAGTCCCAAATGAAAGGATACATTAACCTTCCCAAGCAGGAGGAGGAAAGACAGACAAGCCCAAGTCAGTAAGAATCTAGATGAAAATGCTGAGACCACAACTAAGATTTGTAAGGATTACAAAGCACGGCTGACATTTTGGTTCATTGCACTCAATATCAAGGAATTCTTACGGAACACAAATTCTTGCATTGTTTATTGATTTTTATTTACATTCAGAATCCCCAACTTTACTTTAAGAACAAATAATAACATACAATACTACTGATCATTGTTCCTCTTCAGCAGTTCTTTTCTGCATTACAGGTAAACATTCACTCATTCATTCCACATCCTATTTAAGTCTACAACTGCTCTAAATTTGTAATTCAGATTTTTATGTATAAATTAAAGGCTTCACAACAGAGCTAGTTAGGTCTGAGGATACCATCACAAAATGCAAGTCTAGAGTTTATTCAAATAATGACAGATTTAAGCATGAACATAATTTTGCTACAGTGCAATTTTAACTAGTGAATTTGTCCATGACAATGGCTGTAGATTAAATTCTTTTCTCAAGTTCTCTGTTAAGGGTAGTAAGTCAAAAAAAATATGCATCTTTTCTTTAATTGCTTCATCCAATTTCTTGCCAGCCAATCATACCTGAAAACCTGAAAGACCTATGAAAGGAATAACAAAATCCTTTACAGACTTAAACCTTTAGCAAGTCATGAATAATGAACAAAAAATTCCCTCTATACTCTCATCAGCTTTATCTCTTCCCATTGACAGCAGCTGTAGCAGAAAGGACTAAATAAAACCATTTCAAAACAGGTATCGAGGCTCTTCCCAGATTTTCCATTTTCTTGTACTGAATAAAATATGACCTTGATTCTTACCACTGAATCAGGTTGCTACTCAGATAACCTGAAATAGAAAGGGCTGAAAAGGTGGAACAAAGCATTGTTTCTGATAGAAATTCAAACCTTTTTCCTTGATGACTTTCTACATAGCCAAATCAATAACACTAATGTATTTTTCCACACTTCCTTGGCTCAAAAAAAAAAAATCAAAACAAAACATACAAAACCCCAGACCAATATCACTATTGCAGTTCTGAATATAAGGTTACAAATGCCTTTTAGATTCAACTCCCCAGCAGATGAAGCTTTCCAGTCTCAAAAATTTTATTCTGACTCTGAGAATAATGCGGTTTTTGCATCTGTTTTTTTTATCTAGCAAAGACAAACTCTTTTCAGGGCACTGCTTGTGTTAAGAGCAAAGCAGACGGGGAGAAAGTTGTATTGAAGATTAGAGATCCTATACTCCAAATGTTACATGACTAATCTAAGAAACCAAGGCCTGCCTAAAACCAGGTTCCTCCAAACCACAAGTTTCTTACCAGGAAAGAGCCCACTCTCTCCAGCACCTGATTGGAGCTACAGCTCCAACAAGTCTGTAAGATCTCCAGTATCAGACACACCTAGACTGCTCTCCTTTTTATTAAGCTATACCCCTTCTAAAGGTTACATTTTTCCAAAACCAGTCTTAGATGGGAAAGAAGACAGTATCTAATTCATGTTATTTAAATCAAACCTGCCTCAGTTTGTGAAAGCTGAATTAATCATGAAACAGCTTTGTTTTCAAGCAGGCATGACTGTAAAGCAATACAAAAAAGTAATTTAAAAGCAGTATGTTGATTATATATACACACACGTAAAAGATTTGCAAAAATTTCTAAAGCCCCATAAGCCCAGCAGATATCCTTGTTTCCACAACACTTAATGGAAGATGACCTGCTAGACTGGGACAGCACAGCTGTTTTATGTTCTGGTTTCAAATATTCAGTACTCCAAGTGGGAATGGAAACATCTTGGAATTTTTCCCCTTATGTTCAGTGGCATACAAGTATGAATGGTCAGCAAAACCAGAAAACTTCTCAGAAAAGAAAGTACTACTAGACTTTTAGACCTAACTCTTACTGTGGGAAATGCAAATTTGAACATGCATGACATGCTCTAGAACTGTGAGCTAAAAATGCATTTTTCCTCTCATTAGTTGTTTCATAAAATAAGAAATTTTCTGCATTTCTCCCACATCATAAAGCACACCTCTTTTGCCTAAAGTGGCAGAATACCTTGCTGTAAGAGTAAAGCATGCTTGTCCTGCTAAGCACCAAGTGTCTGAGCAGCATATTGCAATTAAATTTCACATCCAGAAAGAAGAAAGTGAAAAGGCTGAAACATAACTGATAGCAACGCTAGCACAGAGAGCCAAGTCAGTGAGAGGTAAAAGCATACATTGGAAGAAATTATTGAAAACATTCCAATAACTACCCATAAAAAGGCACTGTTCTAAAGGATGACCCACAAGTCTGCTGTTGGGAAGAGGCAATTTTTCATAAGCTTCTATAACAACTTTTTATGTATAGTCTATGTCGACAGATAAAATATCTTTGATGATGAATAGTGATAAGCTTTACACTAAACTTGCCAACTACACTCCAAGTTCTACAAGATCATGTTTAAGCTGGAAGACTAGGATGTCAGAAAAATGGCGTTACCTAGTAGTATTAGGCTGCTTTGGTGCTGGCTGGAATTTCAGCAGGGGAACAGCAAACTGTTCTTTCAAAAAGCAAGAGAAACACCACATTGCAAATGCTACCACTAAGCATTTCCTTTTCCTGAGTGTGGAGAACCAGCAGCAGTGAGATCTTGTGCTAGAGGGCCACTGGTCACAGGAGAATGCAAGCCTAGTCTACAACCCCCTGATAAAGGCTGCAAAGAGAGGAATACCATTAACCTGAGAAATGTTAGCTTATGTCATGCTTCACAGAGGAGATTAAGTGCCAGAGGAGATGCACTTGCAGGATTATAGATGGAACACCGCTCTTTCCCCAGTATTTTCCTGGGCATCAAACACAGTGGAAAATACTTTTATCTTCAATCCAAGACCCGCCTATCAAACTCAAAAACCCCTTACACTATCCTACAGGGAAAAACACACAAGGGAAATACTCTGAGTGAAGAGCAGAGATAGCAGTGCAAAAATAGCCGTCTTAGATGCTCCATCGTGACTTTAGCGGATGCTTTTAAGGCAGCATGGCAGAGCAGCCATATGGCAGCCTGTATCACTCAGCTAGAAAACATGCTGTCACCTTCAAAGTCTGAAATTCTCAAAGGAAGTCCTGAAAGTCACCTGACCTTATACCCAATTCTGCTCTGCCTAGTCATCCAGGATAGGGTGCAATGCTGTGTAAAGGAGACATTGATAAGAATCTAGACATAACTACACTTGACTACAAAAGCAGTGTATTCAATAGAAACAGCTTAAGTAGGGAATATCAAGCTAATGTTGGTGTGAACATATGGTCACACAAGTGGTATTCACATATAGGTTTTGACTTCCTCTAACCTCAGTATGACACTGTATAAACTAGATTTTAGAAAGCTTTTAATAAAATCGTGTGGATAACTAAAACCCAGTAAACAAAGACATTAAAACCCCATAGAATAATTAACTACAAAGTGCACCAGAAAGATCTACTGATTATCAGAATTTCAATTCAAGCTTTATTATATTCTCCATTATAGCTTAAACCAAGGGGAAATATTTTACACTTGAGTTCATTGCACTATGTAAAGGCAGAGATTCAAGTAAAGGACAGTTCACCAAATCCTGCTGGCTGTTTTTTAGCTTGTACATAAAATTAAACCTTTGACTGCCAGGTGTCATCTAATGTGCTTAAATTGGGCCTTAGGAGGTTTTTATGGTCTTTGTTTCTAGCCATCTTAGAATAAGGAATCCCTCCCCAGATCGAACAATTTTGTTAGGTTTTAGTCTCTAGTTTGCCAAATCTAGACTGTCAGTAAAAAATCCAGCTTTCATTCTGGATAATTTAAACTTTTGCAACCAGTTACTCAGACATATTCCTTTTGCAAAGTCTTCAAAATTCAGTTATTTAAAGGCTTTAGTATTACTGTACTCTTACTTTTTCAAAAGGAAAAGCTGAGAAGTCACCAAAGCTCAGTGGCCTTGCTGTCAGCCTTTAAATATACAATTAATTTTGATGTTAGAAACATTTGTTTTATTTCTCAAGAGAGGGAGGGAGAACAGGGCCCTTCTAGACATGTCCAAAGAACAAATCAGGAAAAACTGTAACTCACACAATAACGTTTATTACTAAACATTATACATTTTGCTAACTAAACTCTTATTATTGTGTATTAGCAGCTTGGCCTACAACTAACAATTTAAGCTACTGAGTGCCTGCTGGAGGGGTAACACTGATTCTTACCATCTTAGGAGGAAAAACAAAAATGAATAAAACTAAGTGGCAGAAGAAAAACCAACCAAACAAACCCTGAACGAAGAACCCCATACACATACACACACACACAAAAGAATTTACTTCCAAAACTGAAACATGCTTTGAACAACATGATTTGAACAGAAAGCTGACCCACAGTCAAGTACATACATACATACATAAATAGCAAGCAGTGAAGAATTCTAATAGCATTACATTAATGCTTTAAAAATTTAATGGATTTTTTTATAATGCAGATAGCATATGACAAGATATAGGGAAAATTTTCTCATTTATTGTTTGACAAATCTAACAATAATCACAAACACAGGAAGTAACAGAGATGCGAAGCAACCAGGAAATTACATTTTAGAGGCTGTTTAAAGTTACTTCCTTGAATGTGACTTTAAACATCTTAATTACTTATTAATTACCTCTAAGATGACCAGACTCCAAATAAAGACAAAAATATGTAATTTCTATTAACCAACATTAAACAATGCCATTTTGCTCTGGGGGAAAGAGGGAGCTGGATCAGAAAAATACCAATACTGGTATTTGTGGTGCATGTACAGAGTAGATGACAGATGCTACAAATATCAGGAGCGACCTACATACAGAATAGACCAAGTTTGACCTGCCTAAAACTGTAACCATCTTGACATTAAGCTGTTGCTGTGATAAGCAAATGACAAGAAATGCAAAGTTATTCAGAGTCTGTAGCATGTGAGCTCAATCTCCTGCAGCTATTTTCCAGTGTCACACAGTTAATGCAGAAGTACAAATGAAATCTTTAAGCACAGTAGCTTTACTTACAAAAGCAAATACGTTAGCATAGACATCTGTTAGAAACCAAACATGGCTCCTTGCTTTACAATCAATTTTTAGGGAAAGTACTTGTGAAATAGAAGTTTGATTTTTTATGTATTCTGAGAGAGTTTCATGGTTACACTGACCATACAGGGTAAGCAATCTTCCTGCTGTGTTCTTGAAAAGAAAAGAGAAGGAAAAAAAATGGAAGTTTAGTTCTACAATTGCAAAAAGTGGAAGACTCCAAAGAAAGCAAATTGCTTTGAACTTAAGAGTTCATGACAGACACTATTACTCAAGTTATTCCCAGTTTGTAATTTCTATTTTTTACCAGATAATTTACAGTGTAACAGAACAAACCAAAAAGCTCTACTTAAGTCAGTCGCCTTATATAATCCTAATTATAAAAATTGGAACCCTTTCTGACCTAAAAATTACGAAAAAAACTTTAAATGCCAACAGGATAAATTCTTGGTATGTTAATACCTCAAGAACAACAAAAAAACACCTATCAAATGTGGCAGACATTGAAAATTTGGAAATGTCTTTACTGTGAATAAATGTGAACAAAATGGCAAGGTGTCTGATCATAACATTAAGTAACTCTCCTCGACAGGCTGTGGAACTGATTGCATGACTCACCAGTAGAACAGTCACAAGCACCCTGCACATGGTCTTCTGTAATTATATCCCTCACAGAAAGCTAACTTATGTTGGCACATTTTAGTCCAATAAAAAATATCCACTTCTAAACAAAAATATTCCCATTCCAGGAGGAGGCACTTAGAAGAAACAAATGAGAAGAGATCTGGAAGGTACATAATGATCACACAGTTTAAAATAGAGGGATAGAGGGTCTTGTCTTTTTTCTAGAAAGATTGTGAAGAAATAATAAATTATATCAAAACGGCTTTAAAAAAATACTACTGAATGCCAGCCCCTCTTGTCCATGATGACTCTATTATTTACCACCTTGCCACTGTGTTAGTAGTTTCTGTTAATGTGTATGCATTGAAGAAGAGCTGCATGGCCATAGGGGGAAACAGGCAGAGGTACATAAACTGAGAACACCAACAGTCCATACTCCTCATCAGCAGTCACCTGAAAACCTAGAAGCATTAACAACACTTATCCAAAAAGTTTGTTTCTGTGGGAGTTGTTTCCAGACATAAGCACATACAAGAACTCCCTGGTTAGTCCTTAAATCAACTGGTATTTACTTGTTATACAGGAAACTATTATATAGCAGGCCAGTTTAATTTTTATCTTAACTTAGAAACAAATGAACAGCCTAGTCCCTGATTTAATAGAATTTCAGTGCATTTTTTTTTAAGCAGCATTTTAAAGTGAACATTTAGTTTTAAGTTTTCTTATCCTACAGTAGTACTAGCCAGGAGATGTCTAATCCTTCCCCCAGAATCACTGACAGAAAAATCCTGAGCATAAGTACTTCCATTGAGTTTTAGAAATTTTTGACAAAAAGCACTCATATTAGCATTAACATGACAGGAGCAAAAATTCTTAAGAGGAAGAAAAAGCAAGATCCCAGTCCAACTAGATGGGAAGTTACCTTTACCTTTAGGTACAAATTTCAGAGCCGGTGCTAAAAAAGGCCAAGTGCAGACTTGCTAGAAGGTGTCAGAGGACTGTACCTCCCTATTGGCACCTCCAGCATAGTATGCTTAAGTTATGCACTGAAATGATACTGTGCTGTTTTACCACTTACACTGGGATTGCATCTAGACCTGGTATCACAGAATTACAGGTTGGAAGGGACCACAGGTGATCTTGTCAGACCTCCTGCCCAGGACAGAAGCAATACGAATTCAGACCCGACAGCAGAACTGGGTCCAGAAAAGCAGAGATCCACATCTGCACTGGGCAACCTGTTCCCAAGCTCAACTGCATCACCTCCATCCTCACATGCTGAAAACTCCTCAGTTCAAATTTACATCTGATTCTCATCATCCTGCCAGGAACCTCCACAGTCAGTCTTCTGAACAACCTCCTTGGTAGGTAGAAGGTTATCAGATCTCCCAAGCCATCCCTTCTTCAGGCAGGCTTGGTTCCCTCTAGCTTTTCCTAGTAAACCATGTATTCCAGCCCCTTGACCAACTTATGTAATCTCAACAGTTTCATTTAGAAACATCAGCCAGAAGCAGTTTGCTTAAACCACTTCAGATTGAGTCCTCTTATTTTTTTGCACTGACGATGAATTTGCTACTTGTGGTAAACTACAAATGCCAGTAAAAGCATGAGCAAGTCATGCACTCTTTTGATAAAGGTAGGTATTACATCCTATAAAAATCTAGTACTTGGCCCATTCTGCTGCTGAGAGGAAAAAAAAAGAAGGTGCATCAGAAAGCATTTATTTTCACACCAGGAATTTTCTACCTTCTGTGCAGTGCAGAAAAGCCATAAGCAGGTTAAGATGTCAAAAGCACCAAATTAGCCTAAAACAGCTGGTATATTCATTGCCACTTTAAGGATCACTTTTAAAAAGATGTTCCAAAAGTGATACCTGAACCTTTTGATATTTGTCTGTAAATTATTATACATATATTTATTCAACACATTTGCATTAATTGTCAGAAGTTTCAACTTCAGTGAGCACTTGAAGACATCATGGGAGACACCATGGGAAAGGAAATCATTAGAGCTTTAAGCACTGTTACAGAGTCTGAGCACTTTTATATGGAAGAGATCAATAAACAGGGGTTTGTGTAGCCTTTTTAGACAAAGTGAATACAACATGTGAAAATGTTATTTGAATGCCTTCATAATACATGGGATAGCAAGATTCTGAGTACAAAAAATTATAAGTTGTCTCTTAGGAGTTTCCTCACACTTAAATAGAAAGAATAATTACCTACTGTCTGCAGGTAGAAGTTAATTGTAAAGCAGCAATTAAAACACGTACATTTGTTCCTAAGCATATCAAAGCAGACATCAAAGATAGAGAAATAACATACGTAAGATGACAGTCAAAAGGTTAAGACAGTTTATAAATCACATGCTGACACCTGTGTATTTCACATGGGCAAAAGGCAGTGTACAGGTCTGCGTTAAGTCTCCACTAATCATCTCTACTGGTAAGACACAGGAAAAAGTCAATCTACATAGAACCCTCAGCATAAAGTGAAGCAAAATAGTAAGGGATGTACCTGGCATGAAGAAATAATGAGAAAGCCAAGCTATTACAAAGTTATTATTGTTTCAAACTTTTTTCTTGAAACCCACTCTCCAAGATATGTGTGATTTTGCTTTTTCCATCCTGTATCAACATCAACTTCCAAATAGTTGGGGTAAGGACAGGGAAAAAGAAACCCCTTGTTTCCTTTCTGGTAGATGTTAATGCAGCACAGTCCATTCTTTACTCTTACACATCCTTTCCTTCTAAGCATGAATAATCTACTCTCAAGGAACAACAGAAAGCCAGGTACTTCTAGACTTCTATGGCTGACAGACTTCAACCTTAGGAAGACATCTCTCAAAAGAGTTTAACTCTGTTGTGAAGAAAGAAAATAATTACTTCAGATAGGACAAGGAAGAGAGACATGCCTAATCAGTACAAGTAGAACAAACAGACTGAGTAACTGCAGAGATGGCATTCTGTGAAAAATAAAGGTAATACATAAATCCTGTATTGTGTTTTATGTTGCTTATTATTCTGCATATCTTATCTGGTACAACTCCACTCCTACAAAGTTACTCGTGTGTCAACTTCTGTCAGTGAAAGAAATCAGAGCACAACATCCAGTACAAGTATAAGATGTTCAGAATAAACGTCTTCAATCAAGGACCACACTGCACCAATTAAAGTGTCTAGGTTGTAGCATTAGGGTCTTAATCCAAACCGTGTATTAGATTACTAAAGTATCAACAGTTAACTGTGTAAATAAAACTAAATCAGTGCCTACACTTTCAAAGAAGGATGGAAAAGACTGATGTCAACACAAATACCACCACAAATGGTGACTCGAATGGAAAGAGAAACTGAAAATTATGTAGAAAGACATTGCATATTCTTTTTTCTTGAAGAAAAAAAAATAAATAAAATCACCATGGAATCAGACGACAGTTCAAAAAACTTAAATAGAAAACCCAATGCTATTTTGCAATTTTTGAACTACAATTGCTAGCATTTTTTCAATAAATCAGTGATCTGGCAAAGAGAAAATTTAGTTGCAACAGTACTCCTCTCTTGATATATGAGTAATTTCTTAAGCAAACTAAAATTTATTGTTTAATTGCTTTTAAAGTCTACCTGCAATTTCAGCTCTCGTCTCTTTTCAACAGGGCATTAATGGCAAGGGTAGAGAGTTAAAGTCACATCATGTTGTTTCAGTTTTTATCAAGGATACTGACCACAACTGAGCAACTACAACCCAGTCAGAATATGATGAACGCTAATTCAAAAATTAAACCATGCTAAAACTACCACTATGTCGATTCTTCAGCATGTACCTGCACAAGCCTTCGACAGGTCATCCATCAAATTCATACTAACATCTTTGAAGACTGAAGTAACAGAAAGCAATGGTGACCATGTTCTGACCAGGAGCAAATACATGGAAAGAAGGGAACAGTTGTCTTTAATTTGGATAGTATATGAAATACCACAAATCACTACCACAGGACATGCTATAAAAAAAAAAACAAACCCAGCATTCTGAAGCCTTGGCATAACCAACTGCAAGAGCAATCCACATGTAATTCAACTGAAGTCAAGAGAATAAAGCTTAAAAATATGAGTACATTTTAGCATTATAGCTCACATTAACAGCACATAAAAAACCCATTGCCACATAATTTCAAGTTTTAATGAAGATTATTATAATTCTGTAATTTATGCATTAAACTAACATGAACAAATGGATTAAAAATAATGAAATAATACTAAAATCTCACCATTTATACAGATTACTAATCCCCGCCTTCAAGTGTACACATTAGTGCAGAAATATGGCTTTTTACCATAGATTGAAAAGACTTCTGCTTGCAGAAAAGGACGGTATTTTAAGACTTATTATCTGGAACAATTATTTGAACATGAAAGAGAAGGAAAAAAATTACAAGGGGGACGGAAATTCCAATTTTCAGGCTAGAAAAGATCACGTCAATCATATGGATTAGTCCCCTAAATGCTGCAGATGAGATAACTCCACAATGTAGTGTCACTTCATGGTCATGCTTCTTGTATTTATGCTACAGCCAATCCTTCAGGTAAGTATAAAATCCTTAGCTAGAACTTTTGAGTAACTAACTCCTTACATCTTAACAGCTATTTACCTTCTTTGTTACAAATCCATGGGTTGCTTCTAGACTGAAATTATGCAGGGAAAATAAAGGATGGAGCAAAAATACATCAAAGAAAGATGAATCCCGGGCAACAATGTGGAGATGCTATCAAGTCAGTCCTTGCACTGGAGAAATCCAGCTTGCTTTATTAAGGAAAAAAAAACTGTAATCATACAGGTATGGAATCTAAGAGTCAAGAGAAGAATCCAATTATTCCCTCTCACAGAGAATTAAAGAACTTGCTCTGAGAGCTCTGACCCTTGTATACAAAGCAGTGCATGCATTCAGATCTACAGCAACACCTAATTCCTGATAGAGCAGCACGTCACCACTCTCAGTGGTGATCTAGGCACTGGACACAGAGGAAAACCCTTATTTTCCCCCTCCTTAACTATTAGAATCCAAATGAAAGTCGTCTTCATTGGAAAACTGTTTTCTGCAACCTTCACTAAAAGATCTGTATTTTATTTAAAAGTATGCAATTTGTCTTAAGCTATAATGCATTAGCAATTACTCTTAAGCTTTTACATATCTATTTTTTTTCTCACTGAGGAAAACAAGTATCTGTCATGAGCAAAAAAGATAACAGGATAGAAGTATTTCCATTCCTCAGAATCCCCACAGATAATTTAACCATGGAGTATGTCCCTTAAGATGAAATATTGACAGTTTATCCTGATCACCACTACAAACAACATGACAATAGTTATGTACAACCTTCAGAAACATCAGATGAATAAAAACCTATTTATTCAAATGTGACCCTGCTCCATAAACCCAATATAAACCAGAAAGATAATTTACACCAACTGCATTTTGAGGTCTTGGTTAGTCCAAAATCCTTCTACTGATGTTGTGCTACACTCTGAATTAAATTAAAATCCTAAATACTTGGTTGCTTCTTACTTCTACTATATTCATCACTTGTCACACTCCTGTTTCTAAAGTTTCGTATACTGAGCCCAATGAATTCTTATATGGAAGCTACAGCCTCTCTTCATAACTCCTTTTATGCTACTTAGGTACTTCAAATTCTTTCCCTGCTGTCCTTGTTACTAAGGAAAGCAGAGACACTTTCCAATTTTTTTAGATATCAAGCTACTTTAAGTACACTAGAAAAAGTCTTTGAAAAGAGCCAGAGACACAACTTATAATTTCACAAACTTGAAAGGATACAAGAATATTAAATACACATCAAAACCTACATCTCTATTGCAGGTAACAAGTGAAGAACAGTAAACTGGTTTGGCGACTAGGTAACTAATTTCCCTTTTTTTTAAAATTAACTGCTTAATTTAACAGTTGGTCACAACAAAGATTTTATAAACGCCACCTTACAGCCTTTTCCCAGCAGGACTACGACTTCAGAGTGTGATACAATAGCCATGGGCAGCAGGGCATCCACTCAGAGTATTATGGTTTCCTAGAACTCCAAAACACAAAATAGTATATATTACTGGACTACAAAATTCAAGATGAAGATGAAAGTTTGTTGTTTTGTTTTTGGTTTTGTTTTTTTTTTTTTAGATTAAGAAGAGTTGATTCTGCGATACTCTTACAACCTAAACCATCCCTTTGTCATCTCTCACTTTTTGAGTTTTTCTAAAACACAAACTTTTCCTCCCCAAATCACTTTTATCTTCTTCCTACATCAATCTAGAACTACTTATCCTCACCTTCCAGGCTGCACAAGTTCTACCCCTGCCTCATATAGTTTTCCTTTCCATCACCTGCCTGATGACAGGCTGTATTTCACTAAATACTCTTTCCTTAGAGGCGACCAGCAAAGGAGAAAACCAGCAGGGTTCTTTTCGCTTCCTTATGAGGAAAACTTGACAGGTTCATAAACAGAAGCTTGATTGCTTCTGGGTCCCCACCTTCTGAGATACCATGCTATTACAACTCCTAAAATAACAGACTGTGAATGCGGTTTATTGTTTGTAGGGACAAGCTGGATGAGTCAAAATTACACTTATGGAATCTTAAGTGCTCAGTGGAACAGGGTGAAAGTGCTACATATTCAAATAAAAGCATAAAGAGAAAACAAGTATAATAAGTAGAATGTACCAGTTAGTAATTATAAAAGAGAAAAGATACTTAAGTCAAAATAGTTCCAAGGTTGCAATTTTTAAGAACGCTCCAGAAAACAGTTTCTTCAGATCATAAAACCAGCAACAAAACACACAAGGTTAGGTCATCTTTTGGTGCCTCGCTTTACGTGCACGTCAGTGCGTTCGCTACCCAGAGGCTGTCCCAGAGCCCGGACAGGGCGAGGCTCCCGCAGCCCGCAGCTGCCCCAGCTCAGGCACACGCACACCTCCGGCGGCCGCAGGGCTGCGGGCGCCATCCCGCACCCCCTCAGCTGCCCGCGGTTCCTTGCGCTGCTTTAGGCCAGCGCTCGCACAACTTCTCCCAAACCACCACGGATTTCAGAAGGCAAAAAACTGAAACCGGACTCGCGACACCGGCCCCAAACCCGCCGCGGGAGGCTCACAGGCCCAGCCCGAACGCTCCCTCCCCGTACCTGTCCATGGTCTGCGGCAGCGCCAAGCCCGTCTGCTCGGCCATGGCCCCGGGCGGAGGAGCGGGCCCAGCCGAGGGCCCCGAGCCTGACAAAGGCGTCACGCGTGCGGCAGCGGAGAAAGGGGAGCGAACGGGAAGGCGGCAAATCCGCCCTATCGCGGGACGGCCCCTCCTTCGGCGGGCGGGCCGCGGCGCAGGGCCGGTGGCC
>VZRO01004822.1:489105-589259 GCA_013397915.1 Daphoenositta chrysoptera | reverse complement strand
CCCCTGCCCTGCCCATGTCTCTCCTCGCCGCCGTGGCGCAGTCGCTGCCCGGCTCCGCGCGCGGGGCAGGTACGGGAGCGCGGCGGGGTGGCCGAGCGGGCTCTGCGGGGGGAAGGTCCGCACCCGGCGGCTGCCGCCCCTCCTGCCGCCTCCCCCCGCCGCCGGCCGGGACCCCTTACGGGTGGAGGGAGGGAGGGAAGGAGGGAGGGAGAGGGAGAGAGAGAGCGAGCTGCCTGCTCTGCCCCCTCCCGCAGGGACCCTCGGGCAGGAGCATCCCCCATTCCCTCCCGTGCCGAACAGGTGCAGGCGGCCCCCGCCTCTGCTCGGCCGCCGGCTCCCGGGACCGGCCCTCAGGGCGGAGGTGACCCTGCCAGGTGCCAGCCCCGAGCGGGCTGCCCAGAAGGGCGGCGGCTGGGACGGCGGAAGGGAAATGAATCCGTTTCAGTGGTGGTGTTGTCAATGACAAGGACAAGCACCGGGCGCCCTTGTGAGTGGCACTTGGTGCTGGATGGAGGCCCGGTGACCACTGGCTTCTGCGTGCGAGTGCGGTGAGGGGTGGCACGGCCGGTGGTAATGGCAACGCTCTCTCTTGGGTTTGTCGGTGTGCTTCCAAATGGGAAAACGTCCTTCTAAGGTGCTTTTAAAATAGTTGTATGTTCAGAAGTCAGCTTAGAGCATCATAACCTGAAAAACTGGAAATTTAGAAGCTGAAGAGCCTTTATAGAGCGAAGAGGTGGATAGCACCTGGAAAGAAGTTGCCTTTCCAATTTTCTCCACCATGGGTGTCTGTCTCCTGCCCTCACATCGTGCTCCCCAAGCAAAGGCAATAGCCTTTTTTTCAGAGGCAGTTGTGACACAACAGATTCTTGGAAAGATCAGTTAGTAAAAATCAACTTCTAATTTCCTTTTCAGGTTACATTTTTAAGGAATAGCTCTTGTAATAAGTTTTGCTATATGAAACTAGTCCCTGTACCTTGTGTAAATTACACCGCAGTTGCTGGTAAAGGCTGTAATTTACAGGGCCAAGCCCAAGGTGCAACTGTGCAGCTGCATCAACCTACAGCTGTTCTTGGTTGAGATCAAGCATTTGCATGTATGTGATAATAGACATCAGGTGGAATAGGAAGGCAAGTTTAGGGATTTACTGGATTCTTTGACTGTGCTGCCTTAGCTAGGGACAATACAGTCTGGTTTTGAGAGTCTCTGGGCAGAGAAAAGTGTTGTCAAAGTGTATGCAAAACACTTGGACTTGTAAGCATAATAGTAAGGGCATTTATAAGGGTGGGAAGGGTGTTGTTTGTTTTCTAATTGCTACAAATATCATAAAGAGGAATGAGGAAGTATTTACAGAGATGTAAATGTTTCTTACAGGAGGAATGTATAGAAACAGGTTGGAAGAAAACATTGACATCATGTCCCAAGAAACTTATTTTGTACTTACTCTTGGGACCATAAAATTCAGTGTTGCTACCCCTGTTGAGAAGTGTTGGATGTACAGTAGCCTGAGTAAACCACATGGGCATGACCTCCTGGAAGAGATCCTAATACACACTGTCCCAATTACAGCTGTCTGTGGCATGTAAGAGCAATATTAGATATCAAGAGTTTCTGGTTCCTATTCTTGGTCTGGACTAAGCTCATTGTCTATTGGCCAGAACACTGAGCAGCTAGGCTAGCCTAGCTTAGGTTTTTTTATATTTATTCTCAAGTGTTACAAATGGAAATAGAGAAGCTGGTTTTATTTCTAAGAGTATGTGGTTTGTGCAATTTCTGTATTTTTGCTTTGGAGTTGAAAGGATATGCTAGTTGCCTGCCATTTTTGATAAAGGTCATAGTGACTAATAATAGTTGTGAAGAATATTTACCTGAAGAAAATATTCTACTTTTTTTCCAAACATGAAAAGTAAAAACGTAATAGGATACATAAAAGCATAATTGGACACACTTCAGTGGTTTTAAACTAAAAGAAGGTAGATTTAGATTGAACATAAGGGAGAAATCTTTCATGATGAGGTGGTAAAGCACCCTGACAGTGGCATAGGTCAACCAGAGAGAGGGTGGATTCCTCATCCCTGGAAACATTTAAGGTCAGGTTAAGCAACCTGATCTGGTTTGAAGATGTCCCTACTCATTGCAGGGAGGTTGGACTAGAGGAGCTTTAAAGGTCCCTTACAACCCAAAGCATTCTGTAATGGCAGACCCCTTAACGTCCCATAAATAGCTTAAAGATTCTGAAATCCAAAAACTGATTTGTGGAAACTATTGGACAGCTTGGGGTATATGTTCTTTGTCTGCTCTTTCCAGAATCCAAGCGTGATCCTAAAATACATATATAACAAACTGGCTTTAAATTTGAAAAAGACACTTCCTTATTCCCAGACAGAGCAAGAGTTGTCATTCCATCCTTCTCTATTCTCCTTAACAAGACTGGATATGCAGCTGCTCCATTCAAATGCTTGCTTTATTCTCCCCTACAATCTCCTCCTTCACTGTCCCTCACCCCCCTTTTCTCTTCATTTTCTTTCCACTTTTTGTCTTTTATACTTCCTTCTTTGCATTGGCAATTTCCACTATAAATCTCCGATTGCCTCTTGCATTATTTTAATTTTTAAACTATCGCTTCCTATACCATCCTTTAATGGATCCTTCCTTGTTTCTTCCTTCTGTTTCTCTGATGTTCACTGCACTCTGTCTCGCTCTGTCACTGCTTACCTGGTAGTGAGTAGCTACAATTTGAGCTGAGAGAACTCTCCTGGGAGCAGGCTCTGTTTGGCCAGTGCAAAGTGAGGGAAGGTGGCTGCTCTTCCTGGAGGTTTGCCAGAGCTCAGCTCCGGACACTGACTGGAGGTAGCAGCCATTTTGAATTAAGTAAAACTGCACATTTGAAGGCAAGTACAGAACTTAATGGAAATCACCAAAAGCAATATAAGCCAATTTTAAGGCTTAAAATTGAGCCCTAAAATTGGCTATCAGATTTACTGCAAAATATCAACTTTTAAAATACTAAATGGTTTGATAACAAATTTATACAGATTTAAGCTTAATTAAGAAGTTGACAAGAAATTACTGAAAGAATTACATGGAGGTAGATTAAATATACATGTATGACTATTTTAATGAGGCCTGAAAAAGAGGAAAAGGAGACAAATAATGAAGGAGCTTTAGAAATAATGAAGGAACTGTACTTTGATACAGTTCTTCTGACCTGACAGTATTAAAACTGTTGAAATTATTCACTGTTTTCAACAAAGCTAAGTAAGGCGGCAATATAGAGTATTCTATTTTGGCAAATCTAAATGTTAACTGCTATGAGAGTAATATGTAAAATTAAATTGCAAGATAAGTTAGGCATTTTTCATCTCCTTGGTTCCATTTTTTGAAAGATAAGTAGCCTTCAGTTAGGCTAAAATGAAACTAATTAAGCTGAAAAACTGTTTCTACAATAAAACTTCGTTTTTTTCAGTAGCATAACACTTCACTGTAACCTTCAAGCTAGTTGGAATAGTCACTTTCTGTCAAAAAGACTATCATGGTTTGTTCGTCATGTGAGGCATAAAGAGGCTTAAATTGCTTCATAATCAATTCCTTAAAATAAAAATACAGTTTATGCAATGTTAATTGAATTATCTTGGCTTATTTGGGCTTCTCTTACATTTGTTTCTTTGGATCCGGCCCAGGTCAAGTAATTCATGTACCAGATTGAATTAAGCTCTTGTGTTCTGATTCAGCTGTCTTTGCTATCTTTTAACTTTCACTTATGAGAGAGTTGGTTGCTAGAAACAAAAAAAAATTTGTTTTCTGCTAGTGGCTAGTTGATCAAAAACTGCCTTTACATCTTGATTTTCTTTGGTTCTGGAGTGCTTTTCCTTATCCTCGTGATTGCTCTACCAAGTCAAACTGTCTCCTGGGAAGAACTGACAGAAACAGTGTGGTCCCTTGCATGTGAATCCTCAAATCATCTGAAAAGCACCCACAAGTAAATAGGGACATAAAGGAGGAGCATAAAATGCCTAGAGCCGGCCCTGTGATAGGTGGGGTAGTTCATAAAATTAAATATTTTCAATTGCTGTAAGAAAGCAGTTGTGCTGCCTTTAATGATTCAGAGTAGCACGAACAGGTTAGAGCAAGAGTTGAGAAACTCTTAATTACAGCGTTGATTTAGGGCAGGCAGACCATACAATCCAACATAAACAGAGTGCAGAAAGCAGAGACATAAGTGTTAGAACAACTCAATTTCAACTGCCCTAATTTATCCTTCTCAGCTTTAGTCATCTCTCTTTCACACATAAAACTATGAGTATTTCATCCGTGGAAAATCAGCCTGCACTTTTATTAAATACTGTTATTTTCACACTTCTGATTTCAACTATGTATTTCCATATAAGCATTACTATTTGGTCTGAATAATTAGTATTATGAATTACCCAGAATAAATATGCAGAATAATTAATGGACTAGTGCAAAATGGAACACCAAGTGCCAGTGAATGAAATTCTGAAAACTTTACCTGACCTACATTAATGATCACAATATTAATATCTTATGAGAGGAACTCCTGTTAGGCTGTATATTGATGTGGAGGCTGGAGAGATGTAGATGGTGGGTACTGAAAGGGAGGGAGGTGAAGTGTGGCACCACAGTGTACAGAATAGATGGAATGTTAAATAGTAACATTCACACCTTGACTTTTTTCTGAACAGCTTTTTTTTTTTTTTTTGTAGAACTTTCAGTGTAGTAACAACTCAGTAATGAAAAAATTGTAACTTAAAATTGGAAACTATTCTGATAGTACAAGCTGGTTTTTTCACCTGTGTGCTGATTTTGATTTGTTTCTAAATTTTCATACTTGACCTATTTGTGTTTGGGTTTGAGAATATATTTAGAAATTATATTATATGACATGTGATTATTTAATATATTCTTCAGCTAAGCAGAGTGACACAATTTCCTTTGTAATAGCTGTGAATTTTGTAGCTGGTGTGAGCTTATAAATAATTTCTTATTCTAGGAGTTTGTAAGCGAAGTTTGGAAATAGTGTAACAGCAGTTGTTCTGAATAGGTGGCTATTTGATCTGGGTTTCTAAATCAAACTGTTTGAAAGCTCATATTTAGTTAGTCACTTTCAGCTCAGTCTGACAGATATTTTCTCAGAGCTGATGATTCAGATTGCAGCAGTTTTCCGTGGGAAGAGGGAGTGTGCACATGCTTTTTTTTGCTTTCGAGCTCTCCTCCTTCCAGGAAGCAGCGGTGAAATGCTGTCTGTAGGTAAGACTTCAAACCCCATGATTCCTTGGGAGAGCATGCGCTGAGAGCCTCCAGTTGTCAAAGTGCTCTTGCCAGACTGGTCGACTATTTGTCATATACCAAACCTGAAAGAAGAAAATAAATATACTGTCCTTTTGTTGATCTTTAAATACAGAAAATCCAAAGGTAACTGTTCCTTAAACATTTCTGTGTTGGCTGCGTTGGGTTTCTGCATGCAAATGGAGCTGGTATTGCTATGGGGATATAGATTTCCTGTACTGGATTGTAAATTTGTACAAATACTTACACCAGCAAATAATCAAGAGTACTGCATACTAGCCCAACATTAGACATTCGCTGGCCTGTCTTTCAAAGTCATTTATTAACCAGTATTTTTTCATTTGGACTGGCTTCATTCATTAAAGGAAGGTCTTGACCTTGACAAGAGGGTTGAACTGTGCAGTGATTTTTGCCTTTAAGAAGCAATGTGGAAGGGAATGTGAATCACAGTCCTTAGGATAAGGTTCAGAACCAGCTAGCCTAAGTCGAGGTACATATATGAAGCAACTGCTGTGCTAGCCACTATAGATAACCTGGTGACTAACTAATTTAAATATAACTTTATTGACGACAGAATTTTAACATTTCAGCTGCTATGTTTTTCTCTCTAAATGTATTTTTATACTGATAGCTCAGAACCAGGGGAGAGGGATACACATGGTCCTTTTCTCCCTCTGATGTGGAGTCATCAGTAGTTTTATGTAGCCTTAGGAGTAATAGTGATGTGGGTAGAAGCGAAGCTAATGGAAAGTTACACAGACAGAGCTTGGTATATTGTGGTTTACTGCAGTATTGCTTTCAAATGCCTTGCAAGGTTTTCTGCACTGCCAGCAGCAGCAGCAGCGCTGCCTGGAACAGATGCCATGGTTTACCCCGTCCTTAGGAGCTTAATGTTGTCTCACAGCATGGTCTGCTCAGGAAGCCTTGCTGCTCGGTTTACATGTTGAACTGGTAAATAAGGGGGAGCGTACGCAATTAACTTACTTGGTAGCAGCAACCTCTCCTGACATTCATTTTAACTGAAATGTGTGTGCATGCCTCAGAAGATACTTTAAAGGAAAAACAAAAAATGTAAGATACCACCTGGACCATCTGATGTCAGAAAGGACATTGTCGACAGTTTCACACTTTGCCACCTTTCTTACGCAGTTAATTGTTGGACTTTACATTGTTACGTTACAAAAACAATCGTAAAAAAATGCAGTCTTAGGCATGTAAATGTCGTATGATTAACTCAATAGAAATGCAGTTAGGTATTCAGCGATGGCCATCTTTGACATAGTTAATTAATGCAAGTGATTTGGGGCTCGTTTAAAATACTTTTGAGATTTAGAATGATCTCTTCAATTGACTAAAAGCCTGCAAAATGTGGAGGTTCCTGTTGTGATTTCATACAATTGCTGTTCATTGGTGTCTGCATTGTATTAGTACTATTGGGTCTCAAAATAACAATAACATTATATGATCTGCCCTGTTTCATATGAAGCACCTTTTCTAGCAGATATAAGCCTCAACCATTCCACATACATTTCCTTTCTACAGTTTAAACTTACGTATTGATTTAGCAAACAATTTGCAGCACTAGTCTTTGTCTCGTGCATATAAAGATGGTTTTTAACATGCAGCATGTCTATATCTTAAGTATTTCGATTTTCCCTGGTTTTTTTTTGTTTAATTTGAAAGCATCAGAAAGATCATAGTCTAGTAATTCTTCCCCGGTCTGCTTATTTTGACCTTATGTTTTCCTAATGAACAAATTACCGATGATTTCATATGTATGTGTATAAATAGAGCGGGTACGTATATAAATAGAGCGAGTAGACAGCTATACCTTCAAGTAAAGGGCTGCTTTGATGTAAAATAGCATTTTACGCGGAGAGATCGTAAGGTCACGGAAGGCAAATCCCGCACCCCTCGGTGGCTTTGTGGGCGCGGTGTCCCCGCCCCCGGCCGGCNNNAATTAGGGAAAATCGGTGCCCGGCTCCTTTAAAGGTCCCCTAATAGAAAAGGGGGTGGAGAAGAGCGAAGACTGGTGTCTTTTTAACCTTGCTGAAGGACGCAGCAGTATTTATTGACGTATGCAAATAACCAGGGGGAGGAGGTGGAGGAGGAGGGTGCTTGGAAAAACAGGAACCAGAATCAGTTTCTCATTGCAGGGTGAGAGCTCTGAGTTCCGGTGTAAGAGAAAAGAGACGTGGCGAAATTGCTGTATATCTCTGCCCTATAAGCACATCTCTCATTTAGACTGAAGGGAAACAAGGCATCAAAAAGGGTGAAGCATCTTAAAAAATATTTTAAAGGCAATCTAGCACGATCAAAGGTTACATATTCCTAAATGGGGGAGGGGGAAGATTACGGGTTTGCCTTGCAATATGCTGTAGCATAGTACTAGCAATAGGACGAGATTTTTGGCTGGCGAATGATTAAAACAGACTGGTTTGTGGTATGAATGACAATGTTAATAATCTGTCTTTGTGGTTTTTTCCCCTACTGTTTCAGCTGCGCAAACCATGCAGGATGATTTACTGATGGACAAAAGCAAAGCCCAGCCCCAGCAGCAGCGGCAGCAGCAGCAGCAGCAAGATCCAAACTCAGCAGAAGCCCCCTCTACACCTATCTCGTCGGAGACACCCAAACCAGAAGACAACAGTTCAGTGACTAGTATCGGCACATCGGCTCCTTCCCAAAATAGCAAGGAGAAGATGCAGATGGAGTCTCCCATTTTGCCTGGCTTGAGCTTTCACCAGCCTCAACAAGAACCTGCAGCCGGCACCTCCTTGTCTCCCTCGTTTGGCAGCACCTGGTCTACAGGGACCACGAACACGGTGGATGATAGCTTTTTCCAAGGGATTACTCCAGTCAATGGGACAATGCTTTTCCAGAATTTTCCGCACCATGTCAACCCTGTATTTGGTGGCACTTTCTCACCTCAGATTGGCCTAGCTCAGACTCAACACCACCAACATCAGCAGCAGCAGCAGCAAGCTCAGCAGCAGCAGCAGCAGCGGAGGTCACCTGTAAGTCCTAATCAGGCACCTTTTGCCCAGAGAAATGCTGCTTACAGCCATCAGCCCATCATGACCAGCAAACCGTCTTCCTCCTCTGCCTCCTCTTCTTCCTCCTCCAGCTGGAATAACCATCAAAATGCGGCTTGGAGTACACCTTCCAACCCTTGGGGTGGGCTGCAGGCTGGTAGGGACCCTCGAAGGGCAGTTGGAGTGGGGGTTGGCGTGGGAGTGGGAGTCGGCGTACCCTCCCCCCTCAATCCCATTTCACCCCTTAAAAAGCCCTTCTCCAGCAATGTCATTGCCCCTCCGAAGTTCCCACGGGCTGCACCCTTAACCCCCAAATCCTGG
Source organism: Daphoenositta chrysoptera (assembly GCA_013397915.1). NCBI lineage: Eukaryota > Metazoa > Chordata > Aves > Passeriformes > Daphoenositta > Daphoenositta chrysoptera. The sequence continues at coordinate 580,599 of VZRO01004822.1, read as the reverse complement.
ATGGAAGACAACGCGTTCAGGACGGACAATGGCAACAATCTGTTGCCTTTTCAGGTAAATGACTACACGCACTTTCTGCATGGTGACAGCTATCACAAATTTGTATTTTTTGTAGGGCTGTGTTTTATGTTACTGCTCTGAGTGGCATCTCCATAACTCATATTTGCATCAAATAGTCACCTTATATGAAAAGAAGTGGGGTTGAACCTAGGGAGTGCATACACAAAGATTTCCAATTCTAGCTTAAGGTTTAAAATCCTTTTTTTCTTGTAACTTATTGTTAAGTGTGGTATATAGGGGTTTTTAGTTGTTGTTTTTTGCTCTTATTTTAGCATCTGAAAGGTAGTAGCCTTCATGAAAAACAGGTTTGGCAAACTATGTTCCCTTGGTGCTGTGTTAGAATTTTTTTTCATTTTCTCCCATATGTGAGAAATCTGAGATGTTGAAATTGCTGGCTTCAGTTTTCTAACTGGGTTGTTAATTTTAACCAAAGATGCTTCTTGACCTGAAATTCAGTTAATTATTTTATCACCATTGCAATAACTAATTGTCCTTATGTTGTGGTGGGATTTGACGGGGAGTCTGTTCGCAGAAGGTATCCATATGAAAAGCTGTGTACATCTAATGCGTACACCCTGCTGTTATATTCACAGTGGACGTTTTGAATACATCTCGAAGCAGCGTGGGTGTGTTTGGAAAGAGTGGCGTATCTGTCCTTTCCAGTAAGGAAATGCCTAATACAATTGACATGATTTAGAAATGGCAGGGAGGTATTGTATAAAATAAACCATTTTATGCTGTTCAGAATATTTGCAAAGAAAAGAGACAATAGGACACGACCTTCAGAGCCATATTGCAATGGAGTCTATTTACTAGCTACATAGCTCTGAAATATTTAAAGCTGCAGTGCCCTTCACTGTTTTTTTAATCTATGACGACAAAGCAGATCAATTGCAGCTGAAACTGGGCCAAATGGAAGATTTGCAATTTTAATGCAGAATGAAACCTGTCATGGTGTGAAATCCATTTTAAGTTGAAAAAAAGCAGAGTTTGCACTTGCAGTTATATCTATACTAGGTGAAGTGAATCTCAGACTTTTTCTAGGTTAGCTGTTTTGGTGTCAGACAAGTCAAAATTTTCTGCTTTGAAATACAGTTAAATCATTCATATATGCTTGCTCTTTAGGTAGTTGTTTTCTCAAAAAAGTATGATCTCTCAAACATTTTTAACTTACCAGTTTGGTAAGAATACCATTTAGATCGACACTTAGTTTTAGAAACACAGTAAAAAAAAAAAAATCAAACAAATGCACCCCCACCCCCATTATTTTAGGAGACTGTTGAAGTAAAATATATGCACTTTCCAGTCCCATTCAAAGAGGACATCTTATAGTCAGCCTGAAATTTCATTTTGCTGCTTCATTCTGTTTAAAGGGAGAGTTGCAGTTTTTTTATTGGCTGCCCTAAATGAAGGTGGAGTGGCTTCTGGTGAGCTGCTGGTTAATGTTTCTGAAGCAGTGAAGGCTGGAGGAAGATTACACTCTAGACACAATATGCCTGCTGTAAATACTATGTTGCACAGAGCACGACAAAAGCTAATAGCTCCCAGTCATTTTTAGGAGTGGGAAATGTGTTTCAATTTACAAGTATTCTTAATTGTCTACATGTAAGACATTACAAATTTTGGTATATTTGAATTAGTAGTGAAAAGAACAGTAAATGCAGTAATTTCTGTGGTTTGGTTAGTGTGATACATCTTTAATGAATACAGAACTTTATTATTGTGACTGTATATTGTCGCAAATTAAACTGGCAGATATTTACTCATCACTAGGAAAAAAAGTAACTAACTGCTTTTAAAGAAAAGTTCTTTTGATTTTGAAATTAAGCTTTTGAAAAGCTAAAGTATTAGCCAATATGTAAATTTGGAAACTTGTTTTCTTCTCTGTGAATTTAACCTGATATTTTCACGTTCAACTGAAAGCAAATGCTTAGGCTATTCTCAGCACCAGCTGGTGTAACAGTCTGATTTCAGAGACACAGAAAACTTGTATTTTTTTTTCCTATTAGGCTCCTTTTTTTTTTGTACAAGCTGCTGAATTTTGCTTATTAAAAATTGTAATCTGGGTTAATGTTGATTGCTGCTATACTTAACGAAATGCCAAAGACATCTTGAAACCATACTATTGGTAGGAGGCAACCGTTTAGTTACACTGATAGAAATGAAATTCAGATTAGTCTAAGAGTTTAATATTTGCTGCCAAGGTTCTGGTTATATTTTTTATTCTTCCCCCACCCCGAAATTGGGCAATATGTTGACACAGTAAGTTCTGCTTGTCAGCACTATCAAGTAGTTCTGGCAGGTTTATCCGTGTACATCTGCCACCCTCCATAACTGTGTGGTTTTGAGCTACTTTAGAAATACCTTCCAGTAAACTTTCTAGCAACACACTTATGCACATTAGCAAATGCTTTGTGTTAACCTGTTATTTTGTGTTAAGATTATGAGGCTTTCTAAGAAAAAAGAAAACTATAAACGTGTTCACTGTTTGAAATGACATCAGCTATTTTGTAATTCAGGTCTTTGCAGTGATCACAAATTTTAATCAGAGAAGATCTATAACCAAGATTTGTATTCTGAGTCTATAATATTTGAAGACAGTTGATACTCAGCTATTGATATATCTTGTTCTAGGAAAAAATGTTCCATTTGAAAATGTTTCTCTTCAGAACATGTATATAAAGCAATATGCTAGGTATTTTCATCCCTTAATTTGAGCAGTACTTTAGTGCATCTTGTATGTTAAAAACAAGTGGCGTCTGTCCCAAGGACTTGTGCTGCAGAACATATCAGAAGATTTAAAATACCACTTGGTAGGAATTCTGCTGGTGTTTGCCTTGTGATTGGTGTTGAAAAGCAACTAAAAATGCCTTGAAGGAGACTACACTCATATACTTACTGGGAAAAACAGATTGCAGTGTAAAAAAAAAATGGAGATGCAAAGCTGATAGTTGAAAGGAAAAAGAGAAGTGATCAGTCTGGAATGGAATGAAATGTAATGTAGCAAGTAAGAGTTGGAGACGATATCGTGGGAACAGAAGTGGAACTGGGCCAGATAGGAAATACAAAAACATGGCCAGTTTGTTCTTCTGAATGTTCTTTGGCTTCTGAGGGGTTCAGGTGAAGGGTCTCTGGCTGTCATGTGGCGAGCAGTTGCGTGGTGCTATTATGTTAGGTGATCCTCAGCGCTGACATTTGGGGCTGCCACGAACTGACTGTCCCTGGGACACCGTTCTCCCGGCAGTGGCTCAGCTCCATGTTCCAGCAGAGTCGTGGGGCTTGTAGAGAGCTACTGTCATCTCCTGCTTCTGAGCTGCTCCCACTGTTCTCTTTCCCTTCGCTTCTCTCAGGTAAATAGTGTATTTCTTTTGGCTTTTGGCCATGTGAAGATATTGGGATGCAGCTTGTGGGGTTAGGAGGATTGATAGTGCCTGAAATAGACCCTTGGAGGCAAGGATAAGAAATTCTCTTTGCAGGGAAGATAGAAAAGGAATTAAATGTTTGCAGGCCAGTATTCTAATTAAGTATGTCTACCTTGTGGATTTTTAATTATAGCAACATTGTAACAATTTTCCAGAAACTATGCTGAGTTTTGGTATTTTCCAAGTAATGTTCTTTAGAAACAAAAAATGTAGTGCAGTTTGTGCTCTGAAGATTCTGGCATGCATCAAATCATTCTTGGCAGCTTTACTGATAAATATTTTTATAGCAGAAATAAATAAGGTGCTGTTTATTGTGTATAAAGATAGTTTTAACGTGCTATCTTTTGCAGGGAGACTGAGAAAGAATTTTTAGGGAAGTGTTTTGGTGTGGCGTTTTTTTCCTCATCATTTTCCATTGGAATCAGTCTGGACCAGATAAAATTATAAGCTAAATATAAAAATTTTATAAAACTTCAATTCATACTTCAACAGAATGCCAATTCTAATGCGCAGTGAGTTTGTGTTTAAATACAAGTGTGTATATATGTATAAATATGGAGTTCAAGTATTGGAACATTCACTGTTGTAACAAATAAAGTTTTGTATTTATGAGTAAAGGAGTTTTACTGGCTGATACACTCTGGTGACTAATTTTAAAAACTTTTTTTAAATCTAGAGGAATTTTTCAGTCAGCAATAGTTTTATGCAATAAGTCTATTTAAAGATTAAGTTTTAAAACACTGTATTTCTTTAGTCTAAATTTAGCATTCTGGGCTCTAGCTTCTTGACAGTTTAATAGGTAACCACACTTAGTAGTGTTACTGTTACCTTAAAAACTATTTCTTAGCAGGTATTCCAATCTTTATTTTTCTTGCCTGTTGATGCACAGGTACTGACAGCCTGCAACTTTATGGATAGAAAAAAAAAGGAAAGTACCTAGGTCTGCCTTTTATTTTTTCCCCCCACCTTTCTTACATGCTTCTGTTGGTACTACTAACTAGCACTGTTTGTAGCTGGATTCTGAATACTAAAATGTGGGAGCACATACTGTGGTATCTCAGTAGTCTTCCAGTGTAACAGATACAAGTAACACATGGCGTTCTAGCTTATTAGTTGTAAAGTATTTTACAATTTTTTGTTAGATTTTAAATTTGATGGAATTCTAAACGTCTGCATTTTCAAATTAACGAAAACATAGTAACGGTACAGGAAAAAAGCACATGGCTGTTTCATATTCAAAGTATGATGATTGAACACTAATTCCTTATTGATTAGAGTTTTGATTTTAAGTAACCAATTGTAGTTAAGCTGTCAGAGTTAGTGAAAGCAGAGCAAAGGTGTGAGTTCAGTAGGCAGCTGATATTCTGATCAACTCCGTACATAGACAGGACTTCCTTAAAAACATTAAAGGTATTAATATCAAACAATGAATCAATAATTCCGTCTTAAAGATTTGATAAAGAATTTATCTGTCTTTGGGAGGAATGGTAGAAGGGAAGGTGAAGGACATGGCAGTTCATTTTGCTATTTCCCTCCTTGGATCATCTCTCCCAGTTTTAATCTTTTTGCCTAGACTGCTTTTGTGAATGGAATGTAAGAGGAAGAGAGACCTGGAAAAGTAGTGTTTTCAGGTTCCAGCGGTTTTCAAGGGAAAAAAAAAGAGTTTGCTGAGTGAATGATGAATATTTCCATTTGTTAGCAGTTGGTTAAATAGCTCTCCTTTCATTAAGGTAACTCATGAGTAATTCCTAGCAGACCTATACTAAAGGGAAGCTAAAATATAGGACTGTTTAGTTTAAAGTTTGAAAGTGATCTTAAATAGTACACATCTGAATTTTGCTTCTATTCTAGACTTTACAGTTTTTAGGCTAGTGTGATATTTTATACATTCTGTACGTAAATTTAGGGTACCATTGCTATGTTTTCTTTTATTATTTTTTTAATTTAATTTTTCCATGTTTCATAAAAGCATTGCTTTTAAGCAATTGTTAGAATGCTGCACATACTGATACTGAGTGGTTGACTCAGTAGTTAGAAGAATGTCAATTTTTTGTACATAGAATTAGGTCTTCATTTGTGTAATTTTTTTATTATTACATGTAAATTTTAGAATTTTAAAAATGGAAGTTGTGAAAGGTCACAGAAACTTTGCTTGTGTTTGTTCAGACTTGGTCAACATTTTCATTTTCATAAGTTTCAGTTATATGATTCTGCCTTTTTCTACAAGCTATGAGTAGCATTTGTAAATCACAATTAATTGATGCCTTCCTTTTCCTCCTCGTTGTGGACAAGTGGCTTTGTCCCTTTATTGTATGTTTCTCAAGGTCATTCCAGAGATAAAGTTGTCAGTTTTTCTAAGATCTTATAGGAGAGAAGCACTGTGCCAATCAGGACAGATATTGATGTGCTTTGTCACAACAGTGTTAGAAGGGGTGACGTGAACTCCATTCTACACAGGTAAAAAAGAGCCACAGAGTTTGGGAAATTCATTTTCTTCTCAATGTTCTATCTGAGAAAACTAAAAATTTGTCGTTTTTTTCTAAAATATTTAGAAAATAGGTCTTTGAAAACAGAACATCTACTGCAGTCTCTTAAGTTTGCTGTTTGTGTCAATCTCAAATTAGGCCATGAAGAAGTGAAGAAAACAAATTGTTTCGTGTGAAAACTTTAGTTCACTTTACATACCAATTATTCAGAATTAAGAACTTTTCATCAGGAAAGAGAAAAGAAGCAAAATATTTAATTTCTATATACATTTTTATATTATTATATTATAGATCATAATAATATAATAATGTATACTATATTATATATTATTTATATTATTTTATTAATTTTACATATACATATTTTGCCTTCGGCTGTGTATGTCGTTCTCTGTACATCTTCCAGATTCTGGAGAAGTCTTACTTTTGCTCTTCCTGATTCTTTTTCTTCTGGATGGCTTTGCAAAATTTGCAACAATTCCCAACAATTTTCTTTTAAATTCCCCGAGCCTAAATAAACTACTTAAGCAAAACCACAGATTCTGTTGCATGTTATGATGATAAACTTGACATGATTCATCACGCAAGTGAAGAGGCTTTTGATCAAGTCTACAGTTCTTTGTTCTTGGTTTAACAAAGTTAATGAAAGTTATGTGTACAGACCACCAACTGTCAATGGGTTTCAGTGGGCATGGCCCCTTTTCTTTGTTTTATCCACCCTTGAATCGTTCAACTGTTTTCAAAAATCCCTTCTATTCCTTCCTGTTTCTGATTTTTGATCTTTTTTTTTCAATGAGGCTTCTTGTTTGAGTTGGTCTCCCTGTTCCACGTTCTGTGTCAAAGCTTCAGGTTACAGAGAAAGGCCCAATAAATCCCTGTAGTCGTAAGCTGAATAGTGTTCACTTAGTCCTGTGCAAAATTATTAGCATGAGGGGTGTTAAGTAGGTTTAAACAAACTCCGGGAGAATGGAATTTCCATAAATACTGGCTAGAAGTTCTAAATTCTAGAAATTTAGACATTTTAATCAAGTGATAACTTAGTGTGAACGTGCAGAACTGATTTGCTTTCCCCATGCCCAAACTGAGCTTCCAGAATGTGTGACTTGGGGTGGATTTTCACACAAATTGACAAAAAACCACTTCTGACATAAATGAGAAAAGCTTTATGGCTTTATCATGGACATTTTATATATGATTTTATGTCATAATCATAAGTGGATGGTCTGGTGAAAGTCATCTTTCCTACATAGAAGAATTATTGTGAAGGTGCTTATCTTAAAAAGATTCATCCAAAAAAGTTATTTTTGGAAACACTGTAGGCAACTTAAAGCTGATCTTTTAGTGAGAAATGTCAGACAACAAAGAAATTCACCCACCAAAGCTCTCTGGGTGTTATTCTCTGAGTGGTAAAGGCTCTTTTTTGCAGGTAAGACTCACTTCCTACAGAAAGTCTTTGGAATTGTACCTTCTAACGGAAACTGCTGAAATAAAACAGAACCAACATTTTGTTTTAGAACACTTGAATGGTTAAATATGGTTTTGGATTAAATGAAAATTCCTAATTCTTTGTTGAAAGTTGCTGCTTCGTTCTGCTGAAGTATCTTGCTTTGTGAAAGAGATGTGTTAAAAGCATTAATAAATTAACAAGGAGGTAGCTCGTGTTACACCCGTTTATTACATGCCCTTTACATTTGTGAAGGGTTACCAAATTACTAATGTATTAACTGATTCTTAGCATGGTAACAGATGGCTTATAACCAAATCTAATATGATCTATTGATGTCCTTAGTAAGCATTAAGGTGTGTAATAACCAAGTGTGTGAAATGTTTATAGCACACTTTGTGGGTTTGAAATTTTTTTTAAACTACTTATAAAGATACCCTTTAGTTTTAAATCATGATGCCCACAACGGTTTGACCTAATTATTTCACCTTGCTAAATAATTTTCTTGCTCATGTATTCTCTCCAGGATCATATTGTTTCTTCCTGTGACAATTGAAAAAAATAAAATTGAGAACAGAGAGACCTCTCAGAGTAACTGAAAGGGTTTTTCTTAAAACTCACAAAGCCTGAAGTAGCAGCTGACTCTGCAGCAGGAAGACTAAGACAGAACAAGAGAGTAGAGGAAACAAAAGTCAGGAAGAAGAAAAAGCAGGACTTTCATAGTACAGAATGAAAGGGAAGCTGTGGTATTTTCAAATGTGGCAATCCAAGATGACAATATAGCCATTCGCTTTCTGTGGGTGAGAATTTCTGCAAATAAAATCTTGCAAGGTTTGGACCAGATTCAACTTCTAGTGGTAAGGGTCCTCAGGTGGGTGGCTCCTGCTACTTTTGGCTGCTTAATAAGTGAAGCTGTACCTGTGACTTTTGAGTAAAAAAATCAGCCATAATTGTCAGCAGATTTTACAAGTGATGTTTTGATGCAAGTTTCTGCAGACAGTTACCTCCCTTGTCTAAATAGGAACACACTCTTCTGACATGGTTTTACAAAGTAGTAGATTACTTATATAACAGTTTTTTCTTGCTAAGCAAGGGAGAAGTACCTGATGTTGTGTATGCTATTCAAAACCACTTGAAAATTGATTGTAGTAAATTTTACAGGTTTTTTTTAAGGGCTTCACTTTGTATAGACACTGGAAAGTTTTCATGCTATTTCACTTATACAGTAGCCTTGTTTGAAAATAAACTTGAACTGATGAATGTCTCAAAATATAGCTCAGTCCTTGGCTCTACTAGACATGTAGAGCAAGGGGAATTAATTTAAAAGAACAAATACAGTGAAGATAGCTTTTTTTATGAATACAGGTGTGCATAGATGCAAAAGGCAACTGTACGAGACGCATAGTTTTTCATACAACCTACAGGTTTTTTTACCTTTTCACATATAACATTTGTAATTGTCCAGAAATTTACTAAAAAACTCTTGTATTTCTCCTTTCTGTGTTATTCTTTCTGGTTGATGAGGTTCCAGTTTATAGTGAAGATTGAGTCCTTGAGGTCATGACCTTCTAGTAAGTGCTATTAAATATCAGTCTGCTTCGCTGCAGTTTTTCAGTTCTTTTTGTATGATGAGCTTATCTCCTCTGGGTTGATGATATCTTGTAAATATTATTATTGTTTCTACTTTAATAACCAACATTACTCATTTCAAGTATCTCAAGTGGTCTCAACAAAACTGGTCTCAAGATTTGCCCTTAAGAAACTGCATTATTCACTTTTCTTTAGCAGATTGTGTTGAGCACTAGCAGTTCTTTCCCATTTTGCCATTTTCTTTCTTACCTCAATTGCACTGGTTACTTTTTTTGTCCCCATTTGTGGTTACTTTGCCTGTAGCACCATGTGAAACGCTCTATGGAAGTCCTCATTAGATCAGCATATCCTAATCTTTCAAGAGCCAGGAATCATTTTTTCCAGGGTATTGCGTCAGTAATGCATAATGCTACATTATTTCTGCACTGTATTTCAAAAGAGAAGAAATCCTTGAATTTCAGTCATAAAAACTAGAAACAGTGTTTGTCATCTATAGTTTCATATCCTGCTTCAGTTATTGCAGTTCTTTCATTTTTATTTTGCTGGTCAGATGCATACAGTACTGACGTTTTTAGGTGGACTGGCTTTAGTGGTTCCACTGACTGCCTTACTGACTCTGGCTCCTTTTGATTACAGTGTTGCCATGCACCTCATCTGTTATTGAGTTGGATAGATGATATTGCTTTCTCTTACTATTTGTCTGTCTTCTCCATTTACCCTTGTTTATCTGATTTTCTTCTGTGAATGTGAAGACAAGTTATGGAGGCTACATTATTTTCTCCTGACTTCTTCTGGTCTAATTCTTTAAATTTTTTAATCTGTCTTGCTAGACTTTTTTCTAGACATTTATTGTCCAAGATATTCTTGCTGACCTTCTTGCAGTTTCCCTGAATATGTGTAAGTGGCTGAAAATCTGGTTCTTTCCTTGTAGCAACATGTTCTTAAAATGCCTGTCAGTTTTTATTACCTTGTGCAAAAAAAAGGAGAATTCTGTTGCAAATCAAGCAAGCATTTATCTCAAGACATTTTTCCTGTCTGGAGCAATCTTTACTAAATTTGCCATGTGCTAATCAGTTTAGCTCTTATGATGTAAAAGGAGAGTGCTTTTCTTGATCCTATGAATATGGTTTTCAATTTCTGCATAAAGGTTTTCTTTTGGTTAATTGGCTGTTCACACTTGTACTTGTGTATCTTGTAAGTGATTTCTGAATTATTTTAATTAAATCCAAATGTGCAGCAGTAATTTGAATGCATAACACCTACCTGACAGTACAACTGCTCATGGCCTCTTCTTATTTAAGAGGAAGAATTTTTTTATTCTGGTTATTTTAAAGAATTTTAACGTAAGTAAGTGTTCAGGCACTTGATACAGTTAGTTATTCTTTTCCTCATATCCTGTATGCGCTTAAGCCCCTTAGGCAATAAAAGATGGAAGTATGCCCAGTGTGATTCCGTTACTATTTTAATATATTATCATATGAAGTAATATATTTAATAAATTAATTTTGAATTTGTTATTAAATTGAGGTTTTTTTCCATACATGGGATGATTCAGTATTTGCAACTGGAAAAATTCCTTTGTTTATAAAATTTAATCTGAAATGGAATTTCTTGCATGTAATTGATCTGAAGAGTTGCTTCTAATTAAAACACAATTTCGGATTGGGATTTTTTTTGCTGTTCTTCTGCCCTTTCTTCCTCTAAGTGGAGCTTGATGTTGCAAGTGGTCTTTGTCTTGCTACTGTCTGCTGTTTCCTGCCTGTTCAGTTGCATATATGCAGCCTTTGGTAATTTTGCAGATGATCAAATACTTAATATCAAATATTTTTAAATTAGGGTTTCTAACATAATGACACTTCAGGAAGAAGTTTGCCTGGTATCTTACTGGCTATACAGGAGTCTTCAACTCATGTTTAGAAGTAGGTGCACAGCTTGAGAAAGCCTGTAGTTCTATTTCCCTTACAAGAAGGTGTCTGAGACAACTTGGGATTCTGTGATTGATTATATCCTTGATAAAGTCCCAGGATGGACAGCATTTGTTGCCTAACTATTCTCAATCCCATTAGGAAGAAGGTGACAGAGTGGATTGTTGTGTGCCGCAAATTGTCGTGCATATTAATCATGCTGTAATAGTATAAAGTTAGGACTTGGGTAGTTCACGTGAGTAAGTGGTAATTAATTAGTAATTAAAAGTATATTGCAATTAATAGGTTAAACTTTTTCTTTAAATCCTACTGGATGCAAAGTGGTGTCACACTACAAAGGTCATCTCCTTGTCTTCTCTGGGGGCCGTTTTTCATTGTGAGTGTTTCTGGCCTGGTTTAGGCCTGTGAGTAAATATTGGTGAATGACCCCAGTCCCCCCAGCCCTTACGAACAACGATCCCCCCTAGACCATTTCATGTTCTGAAATGGAACGTGACTGTCCTCTCTAAGGATAGTTCTCCAAACCTGTAGGTGAGGATCATGTCCTGCGTGAACACATGAAACGTGGTACCTCTCTTTTGTTGAAATAGCTACTGGAGTTCTGACACCTACAAGATTTTTGTCAGAAGGCACTGTTTCCTGAGCACAAGAGAAAAGGAACAGGAATGTGACTCGAAATGTGCCAGTTAGATGTTATTTTAGTCACATTTTTCTTAAAAGCACAATGATTTGGAGTGAGAGACAATATTTTTTTTTGTCATCAGGCTTAAACATTTCAGTGACAATTTTTTTTCCCCTCTTACCAATATATTGCTTGTCACTGATGATCAGTAACAGTAGACAAAACCACTGTTTCAGAGAAATCCTTGAGTCTCCTTTGCTTGGTGGCCACCGTAAATGAAGCTAATGGGCAATGGTGCTCAGACATCTGTTTAACAGTGATTACTTGTGTTCTTTTCTGTCTCCCATTTTGTCTCACTATGCTGTCATACCACGAGACAGACTGTAAATCTTGGAGAGAATAGCTTCTTTATACAATATGTCTCTCCTGTCTTTTACGTTCTGTGGTCCAGCCTGTGAAGTGTGATTATTCAGATCCTTTCACGCTGTAGCATCCCCATGACTCCCTCCTGCCTTGCATCTCTGCAGTGCTTTCATTTTGTGATTTGAAGTTTGCACTTTGATTTGTCTGGCAAGGAGTTCTTAGGTCAATGTTAGTTTTTCCTTGCTATGGGACCCAGGCAACGTTCTAGTGAACAGAGTGGTAGAAGCTCAAAGGTAACTTATCAGTGCTGAACTCTTGCACAGCAGGCCAATGAACCAGTGAAGTTATGTCATTTTAATAGCTCAAGGGTACAATGAATGGGCTTGTAAATTCTACTGCTGACATATTTTTTTTTCCACTTGCTTGTTTTTGTGAATTGATGGTCATCTTGGGTGTAACTACTTTAATCCTATGTTTTACAAGTGTTGGAACTGTTTGTTACTGGAATCAGTAACTATAATAGAAAGTGGATACATCAGCTTTTTGGGATGCATTCAGCAGCAGGACTGATAAGCAGATTTTTATCTAAAGCATCACATTGAACAAAATATGACTAAACATAAATCCTGTCACTGAGTGCTCAGTCAGTTGTGCTGTCTGCAGATCATTCCCTACAGTAATGTAATGGCTGTAAAAATAATAGATGTTTCATTGATTCTTCTGATTTTTTTTTTGTTGTTGTTATGGGGTTTTTGTTTGGCTTTTTAAATACATTGTTCAATTGTTTTCATGGCAAAAGATGATGTTTGAAATATTAATTGTATTATATTATCGTATTTCTGTTTGCCAAGATGGTAGCAAGGTAAAAGATGGTGTTCCCCATTGGAGCATTTGACTCTTCGTGCTTTACTGTCCTTGAATGGAGAAATAACACTAGTGATCATGAAAATAGTATGCTTGGCATATTATAAAAATCTGTATTGGAAGAATAACTAAGTTATCACCTCTGTTTAGGAAAATGCAGGGTAAATTCAATTACTTTCTTCCCCCCACTTTGCAAGCAAGTACTGAATATTCAAGAACTTCACAGGATATTCTGTTTAGTGATTATGATGCCAAGTCTTACAGCTATAAAGACTTGACTTTCTTACATATATTTTGAGCATGTGTTAAGGGTGTACAAAAAGGGAAACTCAACTGCAAAGTAAAGGGACATTTGCAGAATAATATACTTTTTATTAGTTTTTGTAATTCTTTATAATCCTGATTGTATCTCTTCTGATTTCTGTGCTTTTTAGTTAATCTGAAAATAAAAATTAAAAACATTTCACTGAAAGATTTTAGAACTCAGAATTTATAACGGGTTAAAGTTTGAATACAACTTTGCCTTTCTTTGTGGAAAAATTGCTTGAGTAGGTCAAGTTTTCAAGGCTTTTGGATTCAGTCCGAGTTCTTGCATGTTAACTATAAAAGTTTATATAACACAGACAAGGTGACTAAATATTAACTAGAGTTTTGAAATGTTATTTTTCAAATTACATGGAAATGTTTCCATAATCTATATACAGTTAGATATTGTTTTATGTTTGTATTAAACTTCCCTATTTTTCTTAGAAGCCTTCTAAATAAGCTTTAAAAAAGTCACCTTTTGTCCAGTGAACTTCCCAACACCTATGAAAATAAAATGTGCTACAGTTGGTAATGTTGAGAAAAGACAAATGTACGAGAAGTTGATGTGTTCTCTGCACATTCTAAGAGCAACAATAACATAAGAAAACATTCCCCAATTTGTTCCAGTAACGGAGCACAAGAAATCCAGCTTAGTTTACTACTACCCAAAATTAACTGGAAAGATAAAAAAGAAAGTGAAATTCAAATAAAATTCCATTAAGACTTGGTGTTAGTAGCTATGCCTCATTATGGGCATAGACAAATTTACCCTATTGTTCCATCCTATCTACATTTTATGTCTTCTTATTTGTTTTGGTTTATTTCATATTTTTATTAAATCCAATATAAGGAAGAATTACTGACATTTCTGGTTATTCTAGTTCTGTGTGCATCTGGGTTGTCAGTGATGTTGTTTTTGGCAGCATTCCAGCACCAATCTGCAAAGGAAGTAACACTTGCTATTTACAATTTTTTAATTCTTTTGTACAGTGATAATTTTACTTTACCATGTGACCGTATTCCTCAGATTTCCTGTATTTTGAAAGACTTTTTTTTTAACTTCACTGAGAATGCCAGTGGGATTGCATCTCAGCTGAAGCTGTGAGAAGGGAAGGAGTGCCCAGCGAGCATTTAGAGCATGCTGTATGTGATCGTTCATGTGCACCCTCATGGCATGTTGGGCATGTCCCAAGCTAAACTTCAGAATACTTTTTTTTTGCAGTTGTTGGTTTTGCTGTTTTGAATTGAGATACTGAAACAAGACAAACTTGTTTTCCTTATGTTCTTAGTAATAACCTGTGCTGCAGGTGCTAGAACAGAGTGAGCGAGCCCTGTTTGAAACAGTGCTGGCATTTTACCCTGTATTTATTCAAAGCTGTGCTTCCATTGACTTCAGCTTTAGTTGGCAGTGCTTAGCAATCCTGTTCAGCCAAATCCAGGTTTATGTTGGGCACAGAACAAAACACAGTGCTGACCCCAGTGAAGAAGTTTGCATTGATAGGAAAGTTGTTTAAGCCGTAAGGGTTTTAGCTGTTCTCTGGATCTCATTCTTCTGATCAAAATACTGTGTGTAATGTCACAGGCTCTGATGGGTCCTGTGAGGCTCACTGGATTTGTGGTATTCTAGAAACAGTTAATATTTCAGTGAGTCGAAGCCATCTTGGTGCTCAGCAGAGTTGGGTTGTGTTGTGCCACATACTGGTGCAGAAAGCTGAAAAATCTAGGGCAGCATGAAAATGTAGAACACTGAAGTAAATTACTGAAACTGAGATAGTGTTCAGAATATAGGAAGCTTAGAATCTTAGTAGAAAGTCAGTGAACTGGAATCTGTAGACCCAAGGAAATGTATCTTTGGGAGGGTCTAGATACTTGAGGATTTGTTGCTTGCACAGTAAAAAAATATGCAGATGAGGGGGATCTCTCAACTCTGTGTGTATTTTATGCTATAGATGTAGATGACCATGCCGACCCGAATTTAACATGTGCAACCGTGTGTTCCCTGGTTAACGATTCTGAGTATAGGTGATAGCTTGGCTTGGGCAACATGTGTTAGATTGCTGACATGCATTCTCAGGGTAAAACTTGTCACCTTTTAACTGTACTTTAATGGTCAAGTGTCTTTTCTGCCATAATCCTCTGCAGAGACAAAAGAAAATTATACAGCTTCAGGTTTTGAAGCAAGATGCGTGTTCTCCATGTCTCTGCCATGGAGTAGGTCAGTAATTTCCTTTTTTAGTTCATTAGTTCCAATTGCCTTTTCAAGCTGAGAGAGTTAGTGAGGAAATCAGGCTGTATTAAGACCCACTTCTCACCTGTTATGGTCTTAGCTATAGATTTGGTCTTGACATTGTCATCCATGATATAGTCATATATTTTTTTCTCATTCTTTGTCTTTCACTCTAAGCAGTAAAGACATTGTTTGTGTATCTACTGGGAGGGAGCTGAAGTAGCGCTTGTTATGCCCTGCCCTTACATGCCCGTGCTGTGAGTCTGAAGGGGGCAGAACAAAGGCTACCACGTTACAGGGTACAACAAATAGGAAAAAGGTCTTTTCATTTCAAATGTTACAAGTGTGTCAGTACTTCAGGTACTGCTAAGTAGTATTTTTTTTCATAATTAAGGTAACTTTCAAAGTTACTTTTCCCCTCCTAGAATCTGCTGACACATTTATTACAACTCAGCCATCTCCTGGAATAAGTGACACAGACATCTGTCCTACAGATAAACAGACCTCTTCAAAGCACTCTTTTGATTAATTCCTACATCTTGGTCATTATGTGTGTTGGATGGAGACTGGAGACCTCTGAATAACTATCATGGTTGTGTAATTAAAGACTAGCATAATACATATGCACAAAATGTAAGATTCAGATAAAATGCACATTGTTGTATTTTATCATTTTATTTTGGTGTATTGACTCTGCAGTTATTTTTGGCAGTTACTCTTTGGTTTTGATTTTTTTTTTATTAAAAGATTATAGATACTCCTTTATGTGACATTTTTAATCAGCCTTTCAAGTACGATATTTAGTGGTAGAAAGTGGAAACCCAACTTCAACTAAAGGTCCATTTCACTTTGTGATCCTTCAAAAATCTGATCCTGATAGGCATTTGTAATTTTTCAGTATGCTTAACATGTCCACTTTGAGGAAGTCTATGGCATGGATGAATGTATAGATAACAGCCGTGAAGGGCTGGGATTTAAAGTTTTGGGACCCATCTCTTCTCTAAGAGCTCTTACTACTAAACTGTTTTTCTTTCTCTCAAGACGAGAGAATTCTAAGAACTGAAATATGCTGTCGTATACACCAGTAGCTAACAAGGAAGGAGCTGCTGTCTGCACACAGCAGAAGTACAATCCAACATGGGCAGGCTGGACTTAATCTTTTGCTGACTTAATGATTATTCTGTAGCCAAAGGCAGTGCCTGGTAGCTGGAGATTTCTCTTTTATCCATAATGCAGTTTATCTAAGTAGGTCTTAGGAGCTTTGTCTTCTTTAGGAAGATATCCCAGCAAATTTGCCAGACTCGCTGGATTTTCAAACTTCTTTCCCAAATTATTTATTATGCTTTATCACTCTGTATTTTGTATATGTTTTGATTTTAGTTCACGGTCCTAGTCCCAGAACTTTATTGCAAAGTTCTCGTGCATTGCTAAGGACCTTTATGAATTGTTTATGTTGTTGGGATTGTTTGGCAATAGATTGGTGGCCTATGGAAAAACAATGCAAAAGGCAAATTCAGGAGATGGAACAGTATCAGCTCACAAAACCAGGAGAACCTGTTCCTGCTGAGAAATGAGGAAACACACATGTGTGTGTGTGTGTGCAGAAGCACCACTCATCTTGGAAGAAATTGCTGAATTTAGAAAACAGTTTTCAAATCTGCTGAGTACAAATGAATTTCTACTGAAATGAAATCTACTGAGAAAAATGGTAATAGCCCTTATATTTAGGAGCTAGAATGTTAGCCCTTACTTGTGTTTTATCACCCACACTGCAAATTCTGTAGTCAGCATGCGTTATACTTATGCACTGCTACAATATACTCCTAAAATCCGTTGCATCTAAAATTTCCTTTACTAGATTTATCTTGCTCAAGTACTATAATGGGAAGTGTTATAATTGCCTGGTAAAGGGTTTTGATTAAATCGATCTCCCTGTGTCTAATGTAGGTCTGTTTTAATCTTGAAAAGATATTGCAGGTTTGTATGCCCCTTAAAAGGTTATGAAGATGCAGCATTCTAACAAGCCTGCCCTGCATAACCTTGCCAGGACACCAGGATTTCTTTCTCCCTTTTTCCACTTGTGTCCACGTGCACAGCTCCTTGGCAGGTTACAGAATGAAGTAGGACCTCCCAGGGATTTGCTGCTATAGTAGCATAGTTAAAAGGTAACATACATATGTTAATAAAGGACAATTAAATTCAATGTGCAGGCTGTGTCCTCTTCTGAACTCACGCCTTCCGACCTCTAAGACTGTAATCTCAGGAATGTTTGAAGTTGGAATAAACTATCATTGTGGCAAAAGCAGCAGTCCTGCCCTTTTGCTCTCCTGACAGTGCTGGTTCTGCCAGCTCAGCTCTTCTATGGCTGTGTAGTAAACCAGACCAGGGCACACATCTGACTGAAAAATACTTCCTTATCCCTGTTTAGGATATAAGCTGTATCTTTGCATTCGTATTTTCTCTTCAAAAAGATGTTATAGTTGGGTATTGAAGCATCTGACCTCTTTACTTACATGCAGTACATGTACCAAAAAGAGGCAAATAGAAAAAAGACAACAAAAATTCTTGCTTTGAAGAAATTATATAGATTCTATTTAATCAATTTACTAATGCATCACTAGAAAGGATTTTTTTCTCATCGAAGTTAATGCTTTTTCTTTTCAATTTAGCCTTGCATATTTTTTTTAAGGAAGTGAATATGAAATAAACTCTTCTCTCCTACTACATATTACTAAGAAGTTGGTTGTTTTAACAAAAAGAAAATTCTCTTTTTGGAAAAAAAAACACCACCTCAGTGAACCTCAATGTTCTGGATGTTTTTGTTTGGTTTGAGGTTATTTTTCCCCCTAGGATGTATTTCAGATTTCCTGGACATACATTTCATTTTATATTCCGATGTATTGATCCAGCTGGATAGGTGAGCAAGTACTCTTTTAAATACAGTATGCAAATGTTGACATTCTAAGCAGCTGTAGAAGACATAAAAATAGTCAACAATGAGAATTGAAAATCAGTGAGCCCGTTTGAACTTCAGTACTTAGTATAGCTTCTAACAGAAATCATGTATTATTCTTTGAACACCGTGTTTGACTGCCAGAAAGGCTCAATGAATGAAATAAATGTGTATAGAAAATAATGGTAGTCTACTTATAGAAAATACAATATTAGCACATTGGATAAGGGAAGTGGGGTCTTCAGTTTAGAGTAGGCACTGTGGGAACATAAGATTTTTGACAGTAAGATTATCTGTATTTTGGAGTTTTCTGTAACGGCAAGCTTTTAATGACATGTATTTAAATTCCAGAACAGGAATATTAAAAGAAAGCTTAATTTATACCAGTAAACTCAATTCTCTCCTTTAGTTTTATTTAAAGACAACCTAAGAACAAGAGGGTTCAAGAGAAAGAATGTTTATTAAGACGAAACTTTTATTACCTTTTCTATGGATGCTTCTGCTTTTTCTCTGAGGATTTTAAATTTTAGTTTTTTTCAATCAAGAATATCTTCTAGTAACCAGCATGTGAAAAACATTGTTCCAGGAATTGTGGGAGCATAGTACAACGAAGGCTTTGGTTTGCAGTGTAGAATGTTATACCACTCTTTATCAACTGTGGCATAATATAGTATACAACCCCTGCTTTTCTCTTTAATGATAGTGATGAGAATAGGAAAACGATTATTTTTAGCAACGGGATGACTACAAGGGGTCATTCTGTTATGCTGTCTTACAGTGTACAGTCTTCTAGATATATGGGCATTGGTAGATTGTCCACTCCATGGGATTGTTTCTGAACTTTGAAACTGGTTGTTCTAGTAGGCCTGCTGAAGACTGATTTTGGATTTTGTTTTTCTTTTCTTATTCCCTTTTAATTAACAAAAGCAGAAGCAGAACTACAGTGAGTTAAAAATTAGAGATTCAAACAATACAAACCAGCACTTGCTCAGGTTTTTGAGTGCCCTGCCGTGGAAGTGTTATCCTAGCTTGCCTTTATTTTTTCTTGCACCTTGTGTACTTTCCTTAAACCTGTCAGATTAATGTTAGACATTTGAAGAATTAATTGGTACTTTCTGGAACAAAGGTGCCTGCTGGTGTCTTGAGCATTGCTTGCTTCTGCTCTGGTATTAATATAGCACAGTGACAGTAGGCAGATGTTGAAGCTGTAACCCAAAAATCTCTGAAACAATTTCACTTCTCTAGTGTAAGCATTAATATTGCTTTATTTCTAAGTTCTTATTTAAATGATAATATTTAGAATTAGCTATTGCTTGTGTGTATATTTTTAGAAATATTTAGAAGCCTCTTTGCATAGCTGTACTGGTGAAAACAGCAGTTGCAAAATGAAGGGTATAATTTTAAACAACTGTAGACATATTTATAAATTTTTTTTTCTTATAAAAAGTTCTATCAAGAAGAAATCTAGAATTGGATGCTGGAACTTATATAACAAGAAATGAGCCTATGTTAGAAAATTAACTTTTTCAATAATACTTGTTTTCTTCTTTCTTTTTTTTCTTCTAGGACCGGAATAGGCCCTATGACACTTTTAACTTGCACTCTTTGGAAAATTCCTTAATGGATATGATAAGGACTGATCATGAGCCTCTGAAAGGTAAACACTACCCTCCCAGTGGCCCACCAATGAGTTTCGCTGATATAATGTGGAGGAATCATTTTACAGGTTAGGAATATTCATATGTCCATGCTTGCTTGGTGTTTAAACAAAAATCAGCTTTTCAGTATTTCTATAAACTTTTGTTAATGAATGAGTTTCCAGTTATGTGAAATTTCTGTTTTCCCATCTTAAGATAAACTTCTCTACTAGGAAGATAAGGTGAAATGTGTATACATTTATTGTGAGTGTACAATCATAGTATTATCTAACTGGCATATCTGAAACATGGGATTTTGTATCAGCAAATTGTAGAGCAAGATCTCTTGCTGCAGTCACTTCAAAAACTGTTTCGTGCAACTGGAGTCCAATTGTTGTGTTCAACATTTTTTTCAAAGGTTATACTTCACTTATGTGTGGATTATCAACTAGAATACAGTGGCCCAAACCAACCACTGTATCAAGGTTACTCTCTATAGTTACTTCAGGTTTCTTTTAAAAAAAATAATCTTAATTTGGGTTTCAGATTCTTAGGGGGAGTCAAAAGATATTAGGTGTTGTTAAGTGCTGGGAAGGTTTTGATTATTTATGCTGTTAAACTGTGTTTGCTCTACCAGGTATTCTACCAGGCATTAGAGATTAAACCATTTTTAATACTTTGCTGGTAGTGTATAGTGAAAGGTGTGGCAGCATTTCATTGAATTCCTGATCCACCTGCACCCTCCTTTGTCTTCATCTTTATCTGAAGTTTGAAACTTTGTTTGAAACATCACCCTTCTTGGCATATGTGCCCCTTCATGTGCCAGCAGATACTTGGAACAAAAAGTAATGCTCCTAGGATGGAACAAGAGCTCCAGATTAGAATGTGGTTGGGACGATTAACCATAAAAGATTCTGATGGGAAGACCAAACTTAAATGCTCCTGGGATATTTTCTTCTTGTTTTGGGGTCTGAGTTCCTCATGCTCTGTTTTCAGAGGAGGTAGTGGAGGAGCTCTAGGTGAGGAAGGGAGAGTCTATCCTCTTGTTTGTAGTAGCTGAAGCTTCGTACCCTTGTCTCAATCTGAGGTATGCTCACACTTTGTCCTGTAGGCCATGGAAATTGAGTTTATTTCAAGGTCACCAAACCACTTCTTTTAAAGCATGATCCACTTGGCCTTTAGAGGGCATGTGATTAAGTGACGTTTTTGGGGGAGGGATGTTTTTTTTTTTTTTGCTTTCAAGCATGGAACAGAGCAAGCCTGACAGATTGTTAGTGCAGCAGAAACTGCCTGCTCCTCACTCCTGCAGTATGGAGTTACTTACATTGAGCGAGTGCTGACCTGGTCTGATTGGCAGGCTGGCTTGGTGCTCTTCAGCACGGAGAGCCAGTGTCACTCAGTCATACAGTTCTTCTTGTGTATTTCTTGCTGTAAAAGAGATTTGAAATCTAACTCTGAGGTTTCTGGACTTAAGTTGCCAGCATATCCATCTAGGTTCCATTTTATCATGAGCCCTGTCTGGGGAGAAGGTGCTTAGTGTCAGCTCTTGTTTTGTTTCTAAAACTGATTTCTTTTTCTCAGCCTTTTCTGCCAGATAGGGGAACCCTTCTGTATGTTCCTGTCTTTCTGTCCTCATAGTCTGAGAACTGTGTAACTTTACAAATCATTTGCCATTTTTGTACTTTGAGATTTAAGGAATTTAAATTAATTGAAAAGGAATTCTCATTTTTGTTTGTCCCAAGACACTTTGGCAGACTTCCCTACCTGTTTTCTCTACCATCAAGACCAGCTTCAACATCCTTCTTTTCTTTCAGTCAATACTCATAAATACTTGCCTTCTTTCAAAAGGAGGGGAAAAAAAGAGGAAAAAAATTCAGTAAAGGAATTGTTAAGCTTCACCTGGTAATGACAGATTCCAGTGTGTGGCCCAGGGTATCTGGCTGTTCCCCATGTCAGTCATAACAAGGCCTCTATAACAGAAATGTGCAGTATCTCCTAAGATGTTTTTCCTGAATGGTCTTATTTTCTGAGTGGCCAATAAAACATATTATACATGCCAAAAATATGAGGGACAGTTTTGCTTTAATGAGGAAAGGTTATATTTGCAGTATTTTATAACCTTTTTTATTTACATTCTGCTTTGACTTAAAGCTGTAGGGCAAAAGTGAATTATCAGAATAGCTGTGGGTAGATGCCACTTATCACTGACCAGAACATTTCTTTCCTACATAAAAGTGTCTCCTGTCTGTGGTGTAATATGTCACTGTTGCAATATGTTTATCTGTGTCAAACTATTGCATTACAACACAAACAGAGGCATTCTGATCTATAAAAAATATTTTGATCGGTAGTAACTAGCAGCTGCCTTTGTTCTATTTTTAAATAATTAAATAAAATATTTCAGCTGTGTTAGATCATATGCTGTGCACATGTGCTACTGACAGGTCATGAAACTAAGTATAAAGTTGAAGAGAGAAATCATGTCCTTAAAAGTATTTCTTTTAAATTTACTGTTACACTAGATAACAGTAATATTTGGGTTTTATTCTAAATCAGAACAGAAACAAACTTTGTGATTTACAAATCCCCACCTAACAAAAATTCTGGTTTTTTTCAAAGTATTAGTGTGACACAACTTCAAATATAAGTAATTGGAGACAACACATGTACAAGGAGATTTGAAGAGTTGGCTCTATTATACCTAATTTTAACAGATATCATACTGTAGAAAGATACATAGAGCATGTGTTGATTATGTCATAATATTTCAGTAGAGATCAAGGTGTTCAATATAAATGTACAACAGTTCAGAGGCAGAAATAGCATCTGTGGGGAAACTTTTTATCTTGGTTTTCAGTACTTAATGACACCCCTTTATTTGTGTAATACAAAACTGAAGTTGCTGGGTTAATACTACATAACTATTGTAAAGACTATCAGGTCATATGAAAACTAAGCAAAATTTCTTGTTTATGTTTAAATTAACTACATTCTGACAGCCAAGTGTTTGAAGATTACATGCGACTTAGGCAGGGTTGTAATAAATACAGAATGGACCTTTACGTTTCCACTTGGATTTGCATTAATTTCAACATGTCCCACCTGGTTTTGTTCAGCTCTAAGTGCTCCTAAGCTTTTTGTAAGCAAAGCACTAAGTTTGCCACATGACCTAAGAAAAGTGAAGGTGAATGGATCGTATTTGTGTTTCAGTCAGCAACTGAACACAAAGGTCATGCAAATAGAACAAATGTTGTCATCTCAGTCCTAGAAATGGTGCTACCCTGTTAGAGCTTTTTGCAACACTTTCATTGGAAAAAAGCACAGTGTACCAGCATTTCCCAAAATCTCGATGCTCATCAGACCCCTTTCTGTAAATGCTCAGGAAAAACAGAGTGTAGACAGATGTGTTTGCACATGTATTTGTGTTTAAAATTAGGCCCTCATGCCAATCCTTTTAAAGGAGAGTATGTTGCCTTTCCATTTAAAACTCTGCTTATTTAAGAAAATCCTCTTTAATATTTTTTTTCAGGACAGAATACGGTCATTAAATGGTTCATATTTCTTAAATAAGTACATTTGCCAACGATCCTGTAGTATGATCATACTTCCTAATTTACTGCTGGCAAACCACTATGTCCTTGTCTTTGACCTGCAGAATCTGGTCAGGAGTGGTGGGGTTTTTTTGTTTGCTTTGTTTAGTGTAAGAAGTGGTTATAGAGATAGCAAATTTTCCTTCTCTTTATTTCCGTTTTTCCATTGGGCTGTTGAAGACTGACCTGACAAAGACCTAAAGCTGTTTTGAATTTTTTCTTTCTTGCTTTGCTACTGTTTTGAGGATTTTGTATATTTTAGTATAGATTACTAATGGAAAAGTCTGCTTTGATATTGTCTTATTTTAGTCCCCCCAAAACACGCCAGTGAAAAATACCAGTATTACTCTTTTGAATACAGTTCTAGAACTTCATGTAGAATGATCATATGTGTACAAATACTTGTCTACCACTTACAAGTAATGCCAAATTTAACTTTATGTTCAAGAATTGCTTTCAAAGTTCTATTATTTTGAAAATATAGCTGTTTTCAAGCTAAAAATGTTTGCCCTACTTAACTATATGCAAGACCGTTGTGTTTTATTTGAGTAATGTAATTTACTTATAAAGTCTGCATTTCATTGTAATGTATATGCTGTTTTATTTTATAGCTTGCTTTCCCTACTGATAGGATATATATGCTTACTCTGGGATAGGAAGAAGTTTTATTACTGATATTCATAGCTGATAATTATACACCTTTCTTCCCATTGCCACAATATGTTTTTGCGCAGTAAAGTTTATACGTGTGAACACAGTAATAGTTCTTCATATTTCCCTTCTGGCAAACAATAGTACTTTTGTTCTGCTCAGTATTTTAATTTTTTTAAAGATCTGTAAGTGTAGGTGTTTAAATTATGGGTGTGAACAAATGGCAGATACATAAATCAGGGGGGAGAGTAAAGTCAATAAATTTCTTCAGAGAGTTACGTTTTATTTTTATAATTTTTTATGCAGACCCTTGCACCAACATTCTTGGTGTTGAAATTGTCTTGGGCCTGTATATTGAGTTAGTGTAGCATAGTTTCAGATGTTTGTAATTTTGGGGGGAAAGGAAAGAGAATGGTCTAAGGTCTACTCAGGTAAAAATTATTAAAATTCTTGTATATGCACACATGCTTCATGCTTTGTGGCCATTTGTGAATCCTGGAGCACACACTCATGGCTGAGCTGGGGGTATGGGGAGATGGGGGGTGTGTGGAGTCATAAAATGGACTCCTGAATACATGTGAGTCAGATGAATAATCTTGTTTCATATTTTTGGGGTAATGTCCTGGTCTTGCTTTGATTTTTGCACTCTTCTGCATCTAAACTTTACCCCACTTGCTACCTATCCATCCAAATCTCTTATAAGTATTGCTGGTTTTTAGTGCCTTTTGTTGGCACCAACTTGGAAATCATAGAAAAGGTAAGATTGATAAAGGAGGTATTATTACTAAAGAAATAGAGCAGACCTAGTCCTGTTGCCAGTTTCATTTGACCTTGCCACAGGATTATGTAGTCATAAATTGTAATTGATATCAACAGTGATCTTAAGAATTATGTGTGAGGAAGTTCTCATTCCATGCATGTTCTCATTCTCAGAAAGTTCAGGACAGGTCAAAAGCAGGCCAGCTTTGCTATTTTCTAGCAAATCTTATGCCAAATACTAATTGCTGAATTGGTATAAGTGGTCAATCTTGGTGCAAATCAGGAGGTATAATAGTGCAAGAAGTTTTATTCAATATAGAAGCAATGAACATTGTTTCTTGGAATGTTGATTGCAACATGAAAATGATGAGAATAGGTAAGTGTGATCTTAAAGGTCCTTCACTATATGAGTGTTCATATCCAAGGGCTGATTAGGGCTACACAAGTTCAGTAAACCATAAAGCATTTAGGAGGAGAAAATGAATAAAAGAAGAAATGCAATAGTGGTAAAACTGTCTCTGATACTCATGTTTACTATTTCTGGAACAATATTATTTCTCAAAATTGATCATGTAACTCAAAACTATCTAGCCAATTAAAAAAAAAAATTAATTGTGAAAGAATCAATAAAGATTCATATGTGGGAAGGGTATATGTTGGGATGAGCTTCCCTAAGTTGTCAGAAAGATTTCAGAATTCATTCAAGATCATTACTCTCTTCTACAAAGAACAAGGTAAATTTAAATTCTATTTAACATCTCATTTCCAGTATAATACAGAAGAGAAGATGCACAGACTTGATGTGCTCTAAAAAGGAGTTGGGCTCTCTGCCATGACAAGTATGATATTGCACATGCAGCAGAGCACTCAGGCAGTCCAGCCAGAAAAGTCTCTCCAAATGTTAGGAGAGAGAATTTAAGACATTTAATGACATAAGATAAGCAACAGTGCAGCCTGGGCTAGACAAGAGTCATTAAGCCTTCATTTATGCTCTGAAGTGTTTAAAGAGCAAGAAGTATACAACTAGATTTTTTTCTTTCTAAACTAGGAATTGAAAAGACGTAAAAGAGTGATTATTGTTGCAGCCTAACTGCAGCACTCTTAAATGTGTGTTATAAAAGCATGTAATTGAAAATATACTCAGTAAATAGTTACGAAACCAAGACAGGCAAACTGAAAATGGCAGATGTACACTGAATGCAAGTACTGGGGATGATATTACTGGAAGGGTTGCTATTTATGATTTCAGTGAACTGCTGGAATCCATAACTTCTGTGCTCTTAACTTCTCTACATTTCTGTTTAATGTGCTTAATATTCTTGAAAAGTAAAACTTTTATCTAGAGGTTTTGTTTTAAAAGTATAATTAGAGTATGTGCTTATATAGATTTTGTAAATGTTCAGGTAACATACATGTGTTTGTCCTAAAATTGATTGTTTTCCAATAGTCATTTATGTGTTTCACCTAAATAGGTCTTTAAAAGTACATATTCTTAATTACACTTCACAGTTCTACATTGCACCTTTAAATTAAAAAATTATAATTTCCTTTCTGTGCTCTCTTGTTGTTCCTTAGATAATTACGCATTTTGTAATCTGCAGATGGCCTCTTTTTTCAGTTGAATAATTTGCTTCAAGCAGCAAAATATTAAAATATTAAAGCCAATATGAAAGTCTGTATAATTATTCATAAGTAATTAATTGTCTAATGATTGGGGTATTGCCAATTTCTTTTGAATGCTTTTAATACAGGTGTGTTTTGAAAGGATTCCATTAATCTGTTTCTATAGAGTTACACGAGGGTCCTCTGAAGATGTACAGAATTATCCTGCACACTGGCTTAGCTCAGTGTGAGAACATGTCCTTCTGCTTGTGCTGCTCTGTATTTTCTGCTCCTCTTAAAAGATAGCTGACAAGAACAGTTTAAAAATAGCAGGCCAAGGGCAGGTGACAAAATGTCACACAAGCAGCACCTGGTCCAGTGACAGCCTGGAGGGAGGAAAAAACCAAACCCAGATGTCACAGATAGGATTCTATTTCTGAAGCTGGTCAAACAGCAGAATTTCTGGTTCAGCAAAGGGAAAGAGAAGGGCCCATCCAAGCATTATGCATTCAAATTTTACTCTATTTTTTCATAGCAGTTTTTTTTTTTTTCTATTACAAGTATTAATTTTGAAATACAAATTAGTACACACACCTTTTCTCTTTACAAGTAATACCTGTAACCTCACACTCATTAATATACTGTTAAGGAAAAGGGAATTAATGTCCATCTGGAGAGATGTCTGAAGTATTTTAGCAAAGGTTATACTAACTGAAATAATAGCAGCTTTAATGTTTCTGCAGTGCCAGATTAATGTGAAAATATGTATAGGAGAATTATGTCTGTAATTAGGAAATGTGAAGTGGTTAATGAAGATCATCTCTTTAAGAAGCTTTACTCAAGGAGCTGGAAAGTAAAAATGGAGATTCTGTTCACCTTCTCTCCCCACTTCTTTCTGGAGGAGCTCTTTGCTTCATAGCCTTATTGTGGTGGCATTTTTTTCTAAAAGGAGAAAACCTCAGTGTGAAGAAAAGATTTATTTACTTTTCTTAACATGCTTATGACTTAGTTTCAGAAGTATATTGAAACTTCATGCTGCATCTGTTCAGAAAGACTGTTCATTACAGCACAGCACTTTCAGTGACTGGAAATAGAAGGCTTTGACTATCAATAGGAACTAAAAATGTTGGAGAGGATTGGCTTTCGTTCTGCTTTGCCAGAGTTTGTTTGTTAAAACTTGGGTTTGCAGAAGTACAGGAACATAACCATTATATTGGTATTTCAGTGTAGTGGGTGGATCCTGGGCTTCCATATTTGAGTGTCCATGTAGCGAAGGAATGTAAAGTGACCTCTTCCTTAGCTCCCAAAATTAACCACAGACCTAGAGACAGGAAAAGCCTATGAAATGGAATTACATTATATACATAAAGTTACTTGGATTACTAAATTGAAATAATTTTTTACATGGCTGTAATTATCCTTTTGTATCTTTTTCCGAGTAAGGACTAATTCAAGTTAAAGCTTGCAGACTGTCCTGGGTGGTTTAATTTAAAAAGTCCTGTGACAAAGTTTCTTCAGGATTAGGTGTAATACTTCAGCTCAGTTAAATAGTATCCAGTAGTAATCTGAACAGCACTGGTGCTGTTGACTCCTTCCTTGCTTTAGCAGTAAAAGTAGGTTTCTCTGGACTAAGTTTCCTTTGGGTCAAGAATATCTGTTTTTCAAAGTACATATGAATGTACTGCTTGAGAACAATATTCCCTCCAAGCCAGTGTCTTATTTAAAATGGTAGGTGATGGAAGATTCTTAGGGAAGAATGCAAAGCCAGGGTAAGAACTCCCTTTCCAACCATCTGTTAACTTGAGAGCTTCTGGTGCTGCATGTAGTATGAAAAATAGTGATTTATTTTCACCAATTAAATGGAGTTTTGCAATGCTGTACTCGTTATTGGAAGCCAACTGTAAATGGCATAACTGCAGCAAGGTTGAACTCAAGGCCTTGTTTTAAAAGGGTAAGCATAATGCTTTCTTAGTGCAAAGTAAAGGAATGTATTAAAAACGATTTCATTGTTTATTTTGTGATTTTCAGTGTTTTAAGTACATAATACCAAAGGTACTGTGGTGTTAAATATTTTAAATGTGTATTCTTGGGAAGTTGTCTTCAATAGATGGAAGATTCAGCTACCCTGACTGTTGATCCCCTTTTAGAAATTTTTCATGCTAATAAATTTAATTCAGTTTTGAAATAAAACCATTGAAAATAACTTTTGCTTACATTGCAGGGCGTATGGGAATAAACTTCCATCATCCAGGAACAGACAATATTATGGCTCTTAATAGTAAGTAGTTAATGTCTAGTGATTTATATTGCCATGTTGAATATTATTTCTTACGTCTGTTGTGTGTAGCTGCACAGTCAGACATAAATATGTGTAATGTTTTCACAGAAGTTCATGTTCACTTTCTGACAATGTTTTTCATAAATCAATCACCTCTGATTCTTTATATTAGCTTTGTAATGGCTTTATGTGTTTCACTGAAAGCTTCACAATGCCTGCTATAGATAATATTACAGAACAGTCTCTCTTGTTCCCTCTTTTGTGGGTGTGTATGTGTTAAAGCTGGAACTTTAATTTCTAATATCTCTCCAGACACATTTCTTCCTGTTGGGATGAGCTGTTACACGTTTTGCACACAATTACATGGACTGATGGTGTTTGCTTTGTTGGTTTCCATTATGTAGACAGGGATGGAGACGATATTTAGACATCTAAATAATGAGGGAAAACTGCTCTTCACTGAGAGATTTTGTGTCTGGAAATAAAAGTAAAATTAAGAGTCCAGTCATGAACACGTGGATTCAGAAAACCTGGCAGAATGTAATGGAAGACATCTCCTATGTGAGAAGGGTGGGGGACAGGGTGTCAGGCACCACCAGCATAATGCTGAACTGAACTCTGCAAATCAAAGCAGAGTAATGGTCTGTCTAATCCTGAGAAATGCTGGCTATTTTGAAATGTCCATCTTTGTTTACAGCATTGTCTTAGACATGTTAGGGTTATTTGCCGACTTTTCTAAAATTTTTTGCCTTTGCATTGTCTATGTAAGTTAGACTGAGTATAGCTGAAAACTGCAGGGTTTTTTTGTGTAGTACCAAGGGAAGAATATTTTATATTTGTGAAGAACTGAAAATTTGTCATAGACAAGATGCAAGGTGTTTAACATTTGGCTTCAAAGGCCAGCTTTTGGAAGACTTCCCTTGTGTTCTTCTTAGTTTTACACTGTTAATGGTGAGGTGATACTTTGGGGAGTGTTTGTTGTCATAGTTAGCATATAAGCCCCATTTTCTTATGGGAGATGAAATTATGGGAAATCAATTAATTAACTAGAAGAAACGTTTTGTTTAATTAAAGACTATATTAAAAGAGGAAGCTGTTCATGCTTCTGTGTGTGTGTAAATAAGTCCTATACAATGCAGTTGTAAGGTGTTTGACATGAATACTGCTCTCAGAATGTATTTGTTTTTCTAAAGTGGGCATTTCAACAAGCTGACTGTAATAGAAATATATTTGCGAAGAGGGATATTATGATTGAATTTTGAGTTACCTTTAAAAATTCACAGTTATGATGAAATATATAGTAGTATTTCTTCCAGAGTCTAATAGTGATTTTTGAAAGTTGGGGATGAAAAACTGAAACAAAAAGTTACACTATTTTGGGACAACTTGCTTTTATCTTAAATGAATTAGGTGCTTTATTCTGATTTCTTTTTAATGAAAATAATGAAAAAAACTTTCCTGTCTAATTTCCTTGAAATTTTTACAGCAGCTATATACTCTAATAGTTTATAAAAAGCAATGATCTTTTTAAGCTATAGTCCTGGTACATGGTTAAAATATCAACATAGCTAACTGAGGGACCAGAACTAAATATATTTACGCATTTGCACTATTTAAAATAATACGGGTTTATTGAAATACTGATTGTTTAAAGACTTAAATAAGCCTGGAATCATAAACATGCAATTTATGCAAAATGAAATTCAGCACAAATCAAAAGTCTGAATAAGTTCCCATATATTTTTCCTCTTCTGCAACTCTTCTCCTTTTCTTTCTTTACTAGGCAAGGCCACACCATTTTTGGCCATCAATAAGAGCCCAAAGCTAGAATTATTGAAACTTCGAAACATGTTGGGTTTTGCTTTTAGATCTTTGAAGAGCTAAGAATAAAAGTAAATATTCAAGTACATAAACTTAAAAATTACTTTCTGTGATTGAAATCCTTTTTTGTATGCAGCTAAACATGAAAAATTTAGAACTAGGTAATTCCCATGTCATCCATTACCTTTGTCACGGGGAAATATAGCAAGGAAGATTAGTTGAAGAAGAAATATTCTTTTCTGTGCTGGAATGGCTATGACTTGGGTTAAAAAATACCAAATAAGTAAAATAAAAATTCCCAAAAGATACTTCATCACAGTATTTTTTGGAATAATTTTGACAACTTATGTAATGTATTTAAATATAATATATAATAATAGTCATATCTGTGTTTAATTTCTGTGAAACTAAACACTGTCTGCTGAGTCTGCAAATCCAACCTTCGCATTCTATTTATAGTCTTTGCTTCATAAGCATTTTTCTCTTTTCCTGTGAAGACATAGTAATAATCTTTAAGATTTATTACTCAAAGCTCAATTTCACACTGACAACGTAGGCAATCTTTTGAAGTTGGAGGACTACATATGCTCATGCCAACAGCAATGCAAAACTTCACATGTGGTAGGGGAGAGGGGAAGTTTTCTGGGGGATGTTGGTCTCTATCTCCTCCTCATCCTCTGTGGCAGCACTTTCAACTGTACTTCAGCTGTTATTCCTGTTTACTCATTACAGCCTTTTGAAACTGGGGATTTTCCTGCTTCCTGTCTTGAGCTGCTCTCTGTAAATGTTGGAGGGCATTGTTTGGTTTGAGGGAAGGTGTTGCTTGGCTGGCAGCATGGGGGGAGCATGCTACCACCACTCTGCTCATCATTGTGCAAGGCTAAATCATCACCATCTTAAAACACTGATTTCTGAAATAATTAAATCCATGGGATGAAAGACATTACTTTTAAATGCATCATTATTATGAATCTCTTCGTGTCACTAGTGGTATTATGCTTGTGTACATAGAGTTGCACGTGTGTATAAACATGTTTATATGATAAATGCTTTTGAAGTTCAGAATTAGGCTTCTGTTGAGGAATGCAATGTTCAAATATTCAGATAGATCTGAGCATAATTCTAAGGAGCATCTAAACAAAAGGAAGATGCAAATACTAGATTGGAAGCATTTTTAAAGGGGAAATGGTATAGCTTTTGTCTGTGCTAGATCTAAATGAAATTTCTCTTATTGAAATAGTGTTTTGAATCAATTTGTGACATTAGGTAATCTTTTAGTAGTATCATTCATACTGAGCTAAAGAGTAGAAGAATTTTTATAAACTTCCATCTACAGCACCTTATTAAAATAGTTGATACTGTAATTTGTAGGGGAAGTGTGGCATAAATTTAGCTCAAAGGTGTCCTCCATGCCCTCTCTTGCTAATATTCAATACCATTTGTAGCCATACATTTCTGCAGGCATTGCTTCTCCTGAATATGTGCTCCTTTCTAATTAGCTGAGTAATAAGGACTGAATGATCAGCATGAATACATAGTCACCTACATGGTAGGTGGTGAGCTGTCTTTAATGCTTCTTTGGAACTCCAGAAAGCCACAATAACTTCAGTGGGAGAGAAGTGTGGCAGGTGAAAAAGGGAGATGGGAATAAATGAGGGTGTGTGATCTCTATAAGGAAGTACTGAAGTATTGTGCTGGGATCCCAAACAATCTTCTGTAAAATAAATGTAGTCTAAAGGTAGTTAAATGAACAGATGAGAAAAACCCCTTTGTAAAATGCTGGAATTTTGTTCTTCGTAAAGCTCCTCTGTACAGTGACTTTGCAGTCCTGGTGGGCTTCAAATGTTCCATCTGCTTCCACTGTTCATTCTTGTCTCATACAAAAATGTGTCATCTGTGAGGTCTGGTACTATTTGCTCTCCATCTGACTGTCTTTTCTTCTTTTCATTAGTGTAATTTAGTTCTATTCATTCAGAGTAAAATAATTTGAAAAATACATTAAGGAAAGGATGTGGGGCACCTTTTTAGATGTCTGTGTGGAGATTTTGGTTTTGTTTTATTAATCCCATTTATGTGGGGGAGTTGTCATGCCATGACAGGAAATGTAATGACAACAAAATTATCTCATTTTTTATTTTCATTTTTCTCTTGTTTTTAGAATTGCCTTGTCTTCTTAAGAGCTATTGTACTTGGCTCTCTCTGTATTCTGATGTGTTGTTTCCAAACACATATAGTGTTTAGATATAAAAAAATGTTGCTGAAGTAGCATTTTAGATTTAAAATGTTTGCCAATGCTACTGTTATATCTTGAAATAAACTGCTCCAAATAGAAAGCTTATTGAATTACTTTTGTCTTGCAAGTTCTTGGGTTGGCAGTTTAATAGCTAATCAAAGCTTTCTTTTTGTAGTGATAAAATTCTCAGCAAATGTGTGACTAAATTCCAAGAGGCATCAATCTCTTCTAATAGTTTAGTTCTTGCCTGTAGGAATTTGCTGAACACTTTAGCCAGCTTTGCAGGTTGGGTTACTAATGTGTCACCAGTTTAGTAGCATATATAGAATAACAGAAAGGAATAAAAAACACTGACAGAAATGATAAAGTTTGCAAAACTAGTCCTGATTTAGTTGTGAAGAGATTTCAGTTAATATAACTAGAGGGAAGAAAATGACTGATGTGAAGTGTGGCATAGCAAAGGCAGAGGGGTTCAGAGCAGTCCCAGAGTGTGGGAACTGTCGCTTTACACATCACCTTGTTAAGTTTTTCAGAACCAGCTGTACAAGCAGTTGGTATTGATGCTGCCTTGGAGGCTGTGAGGTGGGCTTGCTGGAACTTAAAGTTCCTTCTATACCTCTTTAAATTTAAAGAAAGGGTGAAGGGGGAAGCGGGGGAGCAATAGTAAGTACGTGCTTTTTCTTCTTTCTTCCTTTCAGTTTTTTATGTTGGCATCTGCACTTCCAGAGATCCGATCTGGCCGTTACTGAAGGCAGTATCTCTTATCAGTGGCTGCTAAAGGCTTTTTCTAGCAGAGGAAGATTTCTTAAATCGTCTTCCTCTTAATCCAACTTGGTAGCTCTTTAATACCTTCTTGTTTGTTTGTTTGTTTGTTTGTTTGTTTGTTTTCCCCACCACTTTTCCTGCCTCATAACCTCACCGATGTTCTTTCCTTTCATCTTTGTGATCCTCTCTATTGTGGGTTAGGGCCATCTGTTTCCTCTGAATTTTAAGATTCGCCAGGCTACTCCTTGAGCATTATATATAATGTTAGGAGAGATGAAGCAGCCTGGCTGTTAAAAATGTCAGTTTTATTGTTAAGAGATATTTTTAAACTAAAAGAGATGAAAAGAGATAAACCTTCCCTCTTGCACAGTTGCTTGGCTGCTCTTACACCTCAGGAAGGGACACCTAAGCTGGTTTTGGGTATTGAATGCAGTTCATGTGTTTGATCAGGTGTGTGAGGCCCAATGAGTGGGACTTAGCTGCACAGAGCTCACATGTAGGTTGTTTTTCTGCTGATGGGATTCAGTTGTATATGTATGGGAGCATATGTTAGCAGGGAGATTGCTGTAACACTTGCGTTGTTAGTACTGGAAAAGAATCAACCAAAAGGGACTGTTGAGGTTCATGTAACCAAATTGTTGTACTGCCCATCTGCACATCCAGCTCATCTGTCTGTGGAAATTGAGAACCACCTTCTGAACCACTTGTAGATGAGTGTCCATCATCTTTGCAGTTCTTCTATATGATCCCTGTGTTGTGGAAAAACACATTGCATAATTATACTTGATTCTATCACCTTCCCTCAGTTCATGAATGCGTTTTCACTGGTATTTTAATTCACTTGTAAACTTCCAGATCCCTGAGAACTTCAGAGACCCTCTGTTCAAAAGCAAAAGCTTGACATATTTTCCTTTCTGATCTTAAAAAATCATTGCATAACTCATAATGTCCTAAAGCAAGTACTGTTCTGAACTGCTGACTGCTTCAAGAATACAAATGAGTGTTCCAAGCTAGAACTAAGATTCTGGTACCTTATAAATCAAGGAGGTTCCCAGTCTTGTCAAATAAACTTTCCTTTAGCCAGTGTAGCTCCAAAATTTCAAGTCTGGAAATGTTGATTTCTTTTTTTCATAGAGGTAATGCTATTTTAAGTCAATTTAAGATGTGTCTTTAAGATTTCCTTGAAGTGTGCATCTTTGATATTGTGGACACGTAATTGCATGAACAAGATAAATACCAGAAGTGAAAAAAGAATGTTCTTAAAAATCTCAAAATACTTCCTATTAAGATTTCCATAAAATGTGATTATACAAATAAATTATGTCACCTATTTCTAAATTTGAAATTACATTATCAGATTCATTTTTAGTTATGATATGGAAAGCATGTAGATCTAGTCCTTTTGAGTTCATGTTTTACTGATCGACAAATTTGTTTCCTAGGACTGCTAATTATTTGATACAGATACAAGGAGCAGTTTCAGTCCCATATTATAATAAAACAATGAAAAAATCCCCTAAAAGTTCTTTTTTTATCAGTTTCATGTAGCCTTGAGATGCAATTAAAATCTGAGCAGTTTATTTGAGTGAGTTTTGATTTATTGCAACAATGGGCAATCTTAGCTGCAGGCTTTGGGGAATTCCAGAGCATTAACACTAAGTTTACTTGACTGCATTGCAAGATTTGAGGTTTTGGGGAGTTTGTTCTGCTTGTTAAAAACTTAAAGTTCTGTCCTTCATTATACAGTTTCATGTTCATAAAAATACACTCAGCTTCTGGGATGAGGTGAGTTAATAGTTTCAGGAGAGGAATCAGCGGGTGAAGAAGAATTTGTTGTTCCTTTGCATTTGAGGACATGCAATTTGGGACACAGCAGTTATGTAACTTTGTACCTGACGGTTACAGAGCGTGGCTAAGGATGGACAAACACCAACGCAGGGATGATCCTGCTGTGAGCTGCACAATCCATCAGTGCACTTTTTACATGGGAAAATGTGCTCACCCCTTCTTAAAGCACCTGTGTTTTCCTTAATACTGTAATGATCTAGGAGGTACCTAGGAAAGAATCACTTGTGTTGAATTTAGAAACATTTCAGGAGATGGTTTCTGTGCAAAAGGGCATTTTTATTTGGTACCAAAACCAGTACCTGGGGAGGAGATGCATTGGTGGGGGTGCAATTTTAGGAGCTCCCAGTCTCTTTTTGTCTTCTGTTGGAATTGCCCAAGAGAGAAAGTACCTTCAGATGCATAGCTCTGGTAATTTCATAGTTTGTAATAGTGGAGTAACATTCTTATTTGCTCCCAAATGTCTTCATTCAAGAAAAATTTCTAAATTGTTTACTTTCTAAAATATTTACTCAAACTGTAGGCATTATGAAATTTACCTGAACCATTCCTGCTATTTAATCTGTTGTGCTCTGAATTTTGACTTGTGAACAAGATGGGTATTTTTTAATTAACTTGTTTCAAATGACACATTCAAATTTCACATTCACATTCTGTGTAAGCAACATAATGAAGTGTGCATTGACATTCTGAAGTTGTCATGCTGAATAACTCAGCCTGTTGGAAAAAGTAACATTTTAATATAAATACCAGTTGAAACGGAGATATTTTGGAAATTATGCGTGTATAATGTACAAAATATAAACAACAATGGTGAAACGTCACCTTCTTTGAGTATTTGAATGTGATGCAATGTTTTTAAATCAGCAAAAACTGACTTGCCTGTCCTCCTGTTTAAGTGAATTGCACTATTTTGCCCCTGAAATTTACAGGCAAATATACCTTCAGTGACATTCAGTAACTTTTATAGACATAAAGGTTGTGTGTGAATGCAAATATAGGATAGAAGTATTATTCTGCAGTGAAGTATTGCATATAAGTGTTATTATACATTAATAGCAGTAGGGTATTCTAAATTTTAGAGGAATCTGTGGTAGATTTGTGCCATCATGTACTAATCTTGATCAGAGCCTAAAAGTTTACATTAAGCATATAAAGCTTTGTTTTCTTCAGAAGAAACACATGAGTCTTTTCCATCTCATACTGAAATAATTCTTCTTTATTTAATTTTTAGATTAGTAACATTCTGAGACAACTCTTTTGGATAAAGTGCTCTCAGAATGAGTCCATAACTATACCTTGATAAATGGTTTTTTTTGGGAATGTGGGCATTCCTCAAGACAAGGACTTGCTACAAGAGATCTGACAGTGATTCTTTGCCATCATAATAACTAATAAAATATGGCAGTAACTAGAAAGCAGGAGGACTAATTTTATTCTTGCTGCAAAGCCAACTCCAGTGTTGTTACTACTGCCTGCTGTGCAAGCAGCAGAGTCTCTCTCAGGGCTTACCAAACACCTCGCTGTGCCTGAGTAGCTGTTCACACAAACAGCTCCTGCTGCCTTCATGCTAAACATAAATTGCAGAGCAGTCCATCATAGCCCTTGAAATTTTTTAATCCCCCTAATGACATACTCACGTAGTTGCCTTTTTGTGACTTCATGGATAGTGGAAGAGAAAAGGTGGATGTGTATGGTGTTTCTTCAGGGCTTGAGGAAGAAGCTGGTTGGGTAGAAGAGAGGTGCCTGTGCTCTGGGTAGCCCTGGGGCCCCTCAGTCAAAAGAGAAGCAGACAGGGAATTCTGCGGGGTCTGGTGGGACCCCTGGGTGTATAGGACAGGACTGGAAGGCTCTGTGTTAGTTTGGGAAACAAGAGATGGGGCTGGGAAGGAGCAGGAACACTGATGGTGTTACAATGAAGAGAGAAAGACACAAAACAAAGCTGTTACCTCTTAGGTAAGCTCACTTCTGTTTAAAAACCCTGCTTGATCCCTAGCCTTCCACATTTGATTACCTTGGAAGGAGAGATGTCTTGTGATAGATTGGAGGTCCTGTGTAGAAGACACATGTTTTCCAGATTATTTTCTGTCTTTTTAAAATTTCAGATCAAAAATGCTGGTTTTTGCATTTCCCATTACATCATGAAATACTGTTCTGAAGTTGTCCAACATTGTGGATTTGCCATTGATGTGTGTCTCATTGAAATGCTGTGTTAATTCTGGTAGTTAGGAAGGCATTTTGTCAATCTAGTTTTATTCATCTAAACATACTGGCTATTGAAATAATATTGTTTTAGTATGATTTTAATGCTTACATATGGTTAATTAGTTAAATTGAAATGTAATTGGAAAACATGTTCTCCACAAGTATTTAATAAAATGCAAAATTAGTTCTTTTAATTAGGATTACTGTCGATGATGTTTATTGCTTCTTAAAACCATAATCCTAAATTATTATTTTATAATACTACTGATATGCCTGATTTTTGAATACCTTTGCAATATAGAAAACTGTGTAAGCAGGTATGTTGTGGGGGTTTTTTTTGTTTTGTTTGGTTTGGTTTTGTTTTTCCCTGGCTGTATCATCTTCAACTTTTTTTCTCATCTTGGGTTGTTTGAATTTCATCTTGCACTTTTTAAATGTCTTTCCCTTCTTTATGGTGGGAGGGGGAAAAGAGAAGAGGTAGAAACAACGTTTTTATTGCTTTTGGAGCTAAATCTAATGACAGCTGTACCGACAATTTTCTTCTGTGTTTACATGCAGCCAGGAGCTATGGGCGGAGAAGAGGTAAAAGTATTTACTAAATGTTTTGTTTGCTGAGTAGTGGGAGAAATAAATATGTAGTTTTCTTGTGATAAGATGATGTTACCAATTTAAACATTATTTAGTTGATCAATTGCTTCATATAAATCAATCTCATATTCTTCCCTTGCAAAACAGCTCCCTTTTAACAGCATCTTAAAGCAATGATGATCCTGAGGTGACAACTTCAAGTCTGTTGCTATTACGAGAGAACTGGAGGATGACTGAATGTAAAGATTCTCATGACACATATTTGTGACTTGACATGCGTAGTGTTCCTAAAAAAGATTGGTTTTGGGTTTATGTTTGGTGTTTGTTTATTTGGTAGAAGTGCAATGTTTAACTGCTGCATTGAACATTTGAAAATTACTTTTTTTCTTACATGTAGCAGCTTTTGCTGAATGTTACACTTTATTACATTGAATTGCCTCAGGTAGAACATGTGTGAATACCAATACTGGTAACTGTCCTCAACAGTGAATATTGATAATAATTTTGAAAAGATACAGTATTTGAGCACATTTTAACTGTATTTAATCGTAGACAACCCTGACAACATAAAAGCAAACTGAAAATATTTTATAAATGTACAGTGCTGCATATCAGTTTTTTCCGAGAGACGAATGAACAAGGACAATAGTGAGTCCAATAGTTGACTGCTGAGCAAGCCACTAATGCAGCTTGCATTTATGTGCTGTGCTGTAGCTTACACAGACTGGTTGTTATTGAGAAAAAAACAGCGAAAATAGCAGCTTTTAACAATTACATTTAGGCAGTGTAATCTGCATGGGGTACTTTAGCATTAAACTTAATTTTATCATCCTTTCCATGAAGTTCTCTGGCAGTTAGGCAGGTGACACTGCTTCCTTTTCCAAATGTAGAATTTGCACCACCTTTGTGAAGAACCTTGAAGACAGATGTATCCATCACACAGGCCAGTAGTGTCTTAAGGGCTTGTAATTCTCATATGTGTATGTATTGAGGTGGTAGGCTGTACTAACACAGTTTGTAATAAGGAATTTGAGCTGATTTTGTTCAAAGCTGACTCGTTTTAGTGTTAATTTGATAGCTAAAGCAGAAACAAAAGATTCAAGTTTTCTTCACAAACTGACCTTCCTATTTTTCACCACCTCCAGAGCTCAGGCTACTGTTAACAGATGTTGAAAGCATCCTAATACTTACACTTTTTCAGTGCTTTCATGGTACTGAAACAAATTGGGAAGTATGTGGAGTATGCAGTAAAGTATACTCTCTGTGCATGTAAACACTGATTAATTTTACTTTAAGATTGTGGTAAGTGTGTCCAGATTGATCAAATGGCACTAAAGTAGGAAAGGAGGTAGGAATCAGTAGGACACTATCAACTACTTGCAACTCATGTTTACTTGTAGAAGCAAAATACAATAATGTGGAAGTAATTGTGGTGAATATAGTTTGGGCTGTTTTTATACAAATTTTAGTGAAGGCAAAACAGAGCAAACAAGTTCTGAATGTGCTGGTTTTTCAGATTTTTTTCTCACTACCAAAAAGCATGCTTTACATTGCGAGACTCATTTCCTGTGTGAAATGCAGGCTTTTCCATACTAACAAGTAGATTTGTGTGTGTGTCTTGTCATTAGTGTTAGGGATTTTGACTTGCCTCATTCGTATTAAAGTCTGTGATGTTCATGCTTTGCCTTTACCTTGACTTTTATAGTGTTGGTTTTGAGCTTTCTTAACCTTAAGAAGCATGAGATTCTACAACAGCCTGTTAAAAATGTGTTGGTTATCAAATATTCTCATATATCCCTCTCTATTATTTTTTTTACTATTTGCATTGGGATAATATGCAGAGTAACCAGAGGCAAGTCTGTGCAAGGACTCATTTCATATTTGTTACACTTGGATATTTTAATTACTGTTTGATTCTGTCACTGTGACTAAGCATCTTCAGTGAGAAGAGGTTTTGTCAGACATTTCTTGAGGCTTGCCACTCTCAGTTCTCTACTTGATTCTCTGCTTCCTTTGAGAAAAGAGCATTTCTTTGTAGGTATCATGTTTAGAGCTGTTGAGTCATGTTCTTGGTACCTTGTTTTTTAACTTTTACAACCAGTTTTTCAGGTACAGATGTAAGCACCACTGTGGGAAATCAGTCCAAACTACTTTGCTGCACTGACAACTCAGGGATGCCCAGGGAGTGGTACAGGAGTATGTTACCAAAAAAAATGAATTTAGTGATGCCTTGCCATAATGTTCTCCCAGAAATTGGCCCTAGGGGTTTTTTTTGAGGTGATGTTTCAATATTTATTGCTTTAGATTGCATTTTTCTCCTGTTCCTACTCATTCCCTTTTCTAAGCCTACATAAATTTTTCAACATCCCAAAAAGTCTGTAGCAGGGGTTTCCAGAGGTTCCCTTGCTTTTTTTCAGCCTTGGCATGTACTGATTGTGTTCAATGCAGTTTATTTTTCCCTTAGTGGAGAAGACTGTGAACAGTCATTCCCTATTCCCTTGTCCGTATGCTTTCCATTATTTTAAATGTATACTTCATACATTTAGCTCTATACTTAACTATAAACTTATAGAACATTGTTTTTATTTTTTAAGGTGGGTGCAGTGCTTGTAGACGGCTAAGAATCCAGCATGGTGCTTAGAGGTGATACCTTGCTTTCTAAGCTGCTGTGAACTTTCATTATTTCCTTCAGAACTCAGTCTCTTCTGCAGATCTGTATTTTTGTTGCACACCTTGTTATTAATTTGATACGTTGTCTTCCACTAATGGCTCATGTTTGTTGTTTACTTTTTTACAAGAAGGTAGCTTGATGGGTAGGAATTAGAAGATTATTTAGCTCTTCAGTAATGTCAGTCTCTTACAGATATTTTCAGATTTCCTGCTTTTCAATGAGTGTTCTGATTTGGTATTTATACACAGTTGTACTATTCTTAATTACTTTTTCTCTCATGCAAATGTTCTCTTTTATGTTGAAATGCATATGTTTATACATGTGCATGACCTGTTTGTCCATTAATGGAATATTCATCAAAAGTCTCTCCTCTTTTATGCTCTAAACCCACCATTTCTGACAAGCCTTTGAAAGGTAGCATCTCTACATCCTTCTCTCATTGTGGCATTTACCCTTTCTTTAATATTGATGTGTAAAAACACGGAAGGATTTTTGCTTCAGTGGATTTTTGTGTCTGTGATCTCTGTCAGTGTTTAACATGCAATATATTCTTTTTAAGCAACATTTTTCTAGTGCCTGATGTTCATTAAAAAAATCAGACTGGTGGTGTGTGTCAGTGAGAGCATCTTTCCTGATTTTGTTAGCTTGTTTTCCATATACAGGATTACTGCTTCTTTTTGTAATCTGTCCTTTACTACTGGAGACAATTTCTGATATTTGCAGTGTATACGTTTTTCTGACTGCTGTCCCTCTGTCTTGATTTTTCTCCTCGCTCCTGGTTTTTTTTCCTTCACTTCCCTGTGCTGTTAATGCCAATGTGGCATTAATCCTTAGGTCTTGCTGAGTCAGTTTCATGTGATCCATTACCTTTGAATTTAATTCTGTGCACTTACAAAAGTATAAATACATTTATATTTGTAATCAACCCCCTTACAAGCTGTTTCTATCAATTAATTAAATTCCATCCCTGGGAGCAATCCTCCGTGATGTGAGTGGATAAGTAGCCTTTTCAGAGTTGAGGTGTGGTTCCCATTTATACCCTCTATAGTGCAGGACTTATTTTTCAGCTCAGGTATAGGGAATTGTTAAACTCTAAAGTTGGCATGTTCTACAGTGTTGCTTATTTTCAGTCTTTGGATATTTTTTATCTTCTTTATTAATAAATCTGTTCTTAAGATAATGTGTGTATACTTTGGTAGTAATAGCAACAAGTCAATTGCATCAGATGGTTACAAATAAACTCTTTACTTTTCATTAGCAAACTGAGTAGCAGCCATTTGTGTTGATTTTGCTCGTTCATTACTGAATGGATGTTTTAACTCTGAGTAACAAACAGTCTGACAGGCTGTTCTAGCTAACAATGTTTTCCTTCAAGTACAAGTTC
The DNA here is from genome assembly GCA_013397915.1 of Daphoenositta chrysoptera. NCBI lineage: Eukaryota > Metazoa > Chordata > Aves > Passeriformes > Daphoenositta > Daphoenositta chrysoptera. The sequence goes on along the minus strand of VZRO01004822.1, from coordinate 538,308 downwards.
TTTGTGGTTTATTTAACAAGATTTTTTTCTTGTTTGCTAAGTTTCTTCACTACATGTTCAATATGCACAATCCAAAGCTTTCCCATGTTTATTTTGCTGCTTGCCCCCCTACTCAGCGTGGGCCTGTGTTCCGTGGAGGTGGAAGTGCTGCAGCCCTTGTCAGGATCCTGTAGAGCACTCAAAGGACTGTCCTGCTCTGCAGTGCAGTAGCTTGAGGGATCATTCCTTCAGGATCTGTTATGGAAGGTGTAAATCTCTAATAATTGGTTTGAAATGTAAATCTTGAAAAGGTTCTTTCTATAGCTATGACACATAATTTCATCAGATAACTTGTTTTTCATTGCTATCCATTTGCAAGGGTTTGTTTTAAAGCTGAATTAGCTTTATTGTCTTGTAAGGGTAATACACTCTTGGAAAAACAGGAACAGTACTAATGAACATGAATTGGACAACTGGACTACCTAGCTGGGTCCTTTAATGCAAATTCTTTTAAAGTAAAACAGTAAAAGGAAAAGTCTTTTACTAAAATATTTCATTCTCCAGGAAATAGCGTTAACTCTAGATCCTACAAAATCTGTTCCAGGTCGGTCTTCACTCTTTCCTTTTGAAGATGGCTTCCTAGACGACAGCCATGGTGATCAGTCACTGTCCTCAGGTCTCAGCTCTCCAACGCGCTGTCAGAACGGGGAAAGAGTGGAACGCTATTCTAGAAAGGTGTTTGTTGGAGGTCTTCCTCCTGACATTGACGAAGGTACTGTGAATCACTTGTATTCCTGAGATGTGGGAATTGGCTTTCATATAATTACTATAAAAAAGGTCAGAGTTTCATAGAAGCAAATGTACTTTCCCAGGTGTCTCTCGCAGCGCTTGTGGCATTGTTTAGAACAAACACACTTCCACCCCCTGCAACAGCTGAGAATTTACTTGACATTCTTTTGTACTGTAGATCAGAAGAGATGGAGACAGAAGTGGCTGCATAGCAGGTCTTCTGATCTTCATGTCTTCCCACGACTGTAAAGTGGGAAAGCTGAAAAAGGGAACTTAGTGGGTACTGTCTCTCCTCCATAGTCTTTTCCTGTTCTTGGATGTGGTTGACTTTAAAGACTTTCTTAATGCAGTCCTTAGCAAAATACAGTGGGCTTTAAATAATAAGCTCTTTTACCCAGCATGTATGCAGGGTTCAGATGATATATACAGGGTAATAATATGGTTACAAAATGATAACCAGCTTAGTAAGGACGGTCAGGGTTTGTCTCAATCATTATCTGCTCTGCTTGTGTGTGCCCCCACAAGCCCTTACTCCCAAACTAAAATCATGACAGTTTTTGGTGTATTTTTCACATTATAGCTGGAATCCACCACTATCTAGCTTTAATGGGCACACACAGAGAATCTGAGGATGCCTTATAATGAAAAGAGAGGGATCTCTAATCTACTGATCTGAAGCCTAAACCATGTACAATTTGATGAAGAAATGGTGTGAGTTGCCAGTCTATGTTTGCAAACACCTCAAATGCGTTTCCCATGTCACAGAGAGCTGCAGGGCTGTTGTACAGGGTCTGGTGGGTAATCTGGATTTGCAGCTGTAGGAAGCAGCAGCCCAACAGGTACAACTGATGTGAGCATTGCTGGGTCACTCAGAATCAAAATACGTGCTCAGTCTGTCCTGTGAGGAAGTAAGACAGCGACCTGGGAGCTGTCACCCTCTTTCTTGAGAGGTCTCCTTCAGTAACCCTTTCTCCTTCAGCTCTTCAGGTATACAACATGTGTGTTGTGTCTCCAGATGCTTGAAAAATCTGGTCTGCAATTCATGGGGTCAGAGAAACTGGACACATCTCAAACATCAATCCAGAAACATGAACACCCCACTGCCTTTTCTCCTGATGGCTTGTTGCTCTGATCTATCTAACATCCCATTAGACACAATTTAAAACGAATTCTTTCTTTAAAGTACATTTTAAAATGTATTGAGAAAAAAACACTTTTTAAAATACAACTTTAAATACTTTTTTCAGATGCATTTACATGTAAAACAAAATTATCCTGTAGGATAGCTGGTGATGTGTGTTACATGGTGGCTCTAAACTGATGCTTAAAAAGTGAAGAAAAAACTTGGTAATTCAAGGCAGATTTCCCGAGGGGCCTGAGCAAGGTGCAATGCCCACAGTGGCATGACCTGCTGCAGCCTCTTTCTAGGGCAGGCTGCAAGGAGCAGCCGTGCTGACATGGAGCTCCCCTGTCAGTCCCATGTGGCTGCATCTGACCCTGCTTTGTGGCTATAATTAGAAATAGAACGCAGCTGAAGCATATTCACTTCTGATAGATCATGTTTGCATTTAATCCTGCTGCAGACTTCCACTAGTGGAATGTAAAATTACTTTTTTAAGCAGCCATGTACAGCATAAGAGATGAAAGAATATTTAGGCATCCTCTAAGGACATAATTGCAGTTTTCACTGTTCTTGTTTTGGTTTGGTTTGTTTTTTTTTTTAAGTAAGACCTTTTTACCTTGCCAATGTCAGTTTTTACATGCTCTCTAAGGTGTCTCATTTGTTTTTTTGTAGATGAGATCACTGCCAGCTTTCGTAGGTTTGGACCTCTTGTGGTGGACTGGCCTCACAAAGCTGAAAGCAAGTCATATTTTCCACCTAAAGGTAATTAGCTTAAAATACATTTGAGAAGGCTGTTCTGGTAAAAGAAAATTACATCCCCAATGTGGAAATCCATTACAAAGCAAAGTTTTGACTCTTTATGGTGAATTTTCTATCTTTCATCAAGCATGTTTTCAGCCATTGTCATGATGGGAAAAAAATTCACGATCTGGTTACTGAAAGGTGCTCCTCTGTGTGTACTTCTTCAGCACACTTTGAACCCCTGGATTATGCCTTGATTTGTACCAAGAGTAGGTAGAATGCAAGTTGCAGCAATTTCCCTAGTTGGTTCTGTTGCACATTGCACATTGCAAAAGCCATGGGAATAAGAGCTGGAAGTCACTTGAATTGGGCCATTGGATTGGGTCCCCAGCATTTGGCATGGAAGCAGCTCCAGTGTGCTGTGACCCGAGGAGCCGTGGTCCTGCTCGGAAGCACGAACTCCATGTCAGGGCTCCCTGGGCCAGCTCTGCTCAGAGGGCACCACAGGCAGCCCAGGGGTGGGCTACAGTGTGTGCAGGTGGGGCAACCTCCTGTCTGTCAGCACAACATGCTGCAGACCTGTTCTGGTTGAGAAAGAACAGTTTATTGGAAACCTGTTTGGGAGGGTTACTTGGTAAATCAAAGTGCTCTTACTGTACCCTGGTCTCTGTGATTTTGTACAATACATTCTACTCTCGTTCACATGTGCCTCTTCATGTAGTTCCTGAGTTCACTCATGATCTGAAATAGCAGCAGGAAGTTGTACACAAAACTTCTGGTCTATATGCAAAGATTTTCAGTTCTCATTGACCCTGGAAACTCTTAATAGCTCATTAAGGCCACTGATTATTTTGGCAGAACAATGGGCTGTTCAGTCAGTGAACTAGCTAATCCTACAATATTTTGATAGATACATTTTGACTGTAAAAACATACAAAAGCCACCTGAGTTTATTTGGAAGCTTAATTGCTGGAGTCGAGATAACACTGTGACAAATACTTGCCCTGTGAACAGTGTTTTGGGACACTTGAAATCAGAAGGGAAACCTATACATGCTTCCTCTTTCCTGTTCCATTCTCATCACTCAGCCTTACTGTCAGCAGTTATGCAACATCTGTTCTTGAATTTAAAAACAAATCAAACAGCCCCAAAACCAGCAACAAACCTCAACCCCCCTGCAATATTCCTAAGGACAGTTAGTAAAAATATGCTTTTCCCTTTTTATTATATTTTTAAAGATCTTTAAGGTCTTTTTGGCTAGTAAATTCTATTTGTGCCTTCACTTAAAAGTTTAAAAAAAAAAAAGTAGAAAAGCCAGCTTCTCCTTATCCTTATTATCTCTTGGTACTCTCTACTTGTTTTCTTTTTTTTTACTTTTAATTTTTTTTGTTCTTATTAATTCAATAAAGAGCTGTTTGTAGTAGATCAACATGGGACTTCCAATTTTGATTTTGTTCTGTATCTGACTGTGGACTAGTTATGCCTTGACAAACTTGTAAAATGTTTTTGAGTAAGATCTATTTTAGCAGAAGACAAGGGAATGCAGCCTCACTTCTATTTTTGTCATGATTCTAATATAGGAAACAGCTTTCAAAGCCCCTGCCAGTTGCCCTGAACGTCTGTCTGAAAGTGCTAAACAACAGTCAATCCCAACTGTTCCAGATTTATTTATATCTGACTTCTTAGTTATCAGTCAGGGCTGCAGCATCAGACATCCTGCATGCCTGGCTCTGAGATTCACTTACAGTCATGGTAAGCTCCGTAGGTCAGATGTACTTGATTTACTATGATCCTGTATAGGCAGCACCTACATAGAAGACAGAATATCATTTCCAGGAGTCACAGGGTAAAGTTTGAATGTCTGTTATAATTTTTTCACAGCTTTTTCGCCTTTTTTTTTTTTAATAAAGAGTACTTATTTTTCAAAGTTATTACAGAATCATTTTCAGAAGTACCACAATAAAATGTCTCCAGTGCTGGTTTGAATCAGAAGTTCCTTTAGACCTGAAACTTAAATGGGGTTTTTTGTTTGTTTGTTTGTTTTATTTTTAAATTTTCAGCTGTCTTGGTGCATTATTGGACATTTCCTTAAAAATACAGTGAAACAAAAGGAGATATTTAAAATTATGCTTGGTGCAAAATTCAGTGAGACTTATTCAGCTGTCAAGTACTCATGAATTCAAATGTTTTCTCCCTTCATTTTTCTAGATGCCTTGTTTTCCATGTTGCATTGCTAGTCTGTAAATTCTCTGACATTTTGAATATGAGTCTTTCAAATGGAAAACATGTCCAAAAAAACAAAGGACAAATGATGTTACAGAGGAGAGAATGAGCTGTGTTTTGTATGCTAGCAATCTTGAAAGAAAACAAGAAAAATGAATTGTTGGAATGAAGTGGTGATGATGCAGAGGCTAATATTTATTCACACATTGATAAAGCATGACCTTTAAGGCTTCTCCTACCTACTTGAATGTGCCCCACAGGCAATAAAATTGAGCCTTGCTCTTTCTGAACATATGTCATCACCTCCAGATGGACTTCAGTGTCCTTTTGATGGATAGCCTTTTCCATTACTGGAGGGTCAGACCATTGGGCAGTGTCTGGTCTTTCAGCAAGGTTCAGGATTTTTTGCCTGTTTGCTTTGGTAGAGTGTTGACTTAGAGGTTTGGGGCAGACAATGTCAGTAGCTGATGCTATGGGTCAGCACAGTCAGTGAAATTTTTTGCTGGAGCTGCTTCACATCGTGGTTTTCTGTCTTAAGTTACATCCAGGTGATGCAACATCCCCTGCAGTCCTGAGTGAATCAATACAGATTTCCAGTATCTACTAGTTGGTATAATTCATTGAATTTTGGAATGTTTGCTGTGTTGGTGCAATACATTAATTCTCTGTAGTCACCCTGTATTAGGAGCACTCTGTTGATATTCTTAGGGCTAGGAAGAGAAGGCTGCAGAAACCATTAGCCATGGCTAATCTGATCAAGCATGAAATCTGAAAGATTAAAATGTTGCTTACAGTCTAGTGACCTCCACTATCACCCACCAGCCACCCCAGGGCTTTATCTGGTTAGTTTAGTGAGCAAGTCAGGCCATAGATGCATAGTCAGTTCCAGCAAGCCTTATTAGCTAATTTATTAGTCGGTGCGGTTGTTTATCTTAGCTGCAGTGGCATGTAAGCTATCATTGGGACTAGTTGGAGTCCAGAAACATTCCTGCAGTACTGAGCTTGAACAAAGAAGGTTTTCCTGGATTTGGCATCCTGAGCAGGAGGGTGTCACCACAGGTCTGCCTAGGCACATTACCTCAGATTTAGTGCTGGGCCTGATGGACATAAATGTTTGTGTGTGAAATAATGCTGAGCTGGGATCTCCAGCATGGTGAATTACACCAGGCTTATCTTAGTGTGGTGTCAACAGTGCCATTTTGGACCTTGGGGGATGGCAGAGCAACACAGATGTATCTGCAACATATTCCTCAAGCACATAATTGCTATCTATATTATCCAGGTTTTCCCGTTTTCCCAGATATTCTAGGGGTTTGTTACCCTTACTGAATCTTGCCTGACATCACAGGATACACTAATCATGTGTTTGTGAAGGCAGTGTGGCTTTGTCAGTGTTTGAGTTTTGAGCATTGTAACAGCAAAACCAAAATCGTTCTGTAGATCAAGCACACCTTACCTTACCTTGGTTGCTAGTGAGTTCAATATTTAGGTTGCTGAGAGAAGAGGGACACTCTTGTCACTGAAAGTGAATATTGTGCACTTGGGCAGGAGCAACTGCCAACAGCTGACAACATGTGTAAGAGGCTCCTATTTCTACTTCTGAGCATATGTATTGTTGCCTTAACATTTCTCTTTACCCCTCCTATGCATTGTAAAGCTTAGCACCATGTTTTTATGTTTGTGTCATGCATGAGGTGATTTTTAATGCTTTGCCTCTGAATAAGGCTAATTCATTCCTGTTGCCTGAGAAGTCTTTGGATTACTTCCTTTGGCATCCGTTTGGATATGTTACTAATGGAACTGGCAAAATTATAAATGCCATGTGTTGGTCTTGGGTAAGCAGATGCCCAGTTCATAATGTGTTTACTTGGCTTTCACCCCAGAGTTTTGGAATTAAATGTGGTTTGTATTAAAGTATCTTTTGAGTACCTATGAGATGTTGAGAAATAAAGAAATACGTGTTAAAGGATGCTATCAAAAGTAGTTGCACATTACCATGTCACAGTCTGTTTATCTCTGGCAAAATCCAGATAATTCATGTTTTATTTAAATAGAAATTGATGGGGTTTTCACTTATTTGCTGGTGTGCTGAGTTAAGCAATGCTTATGCTAACTACAGTAATTTTTTTTCTTTCTTTTTTTTTATTAAACAGATGGTGCCAACTGTTTCAAAAACATTTTTTTTCAGTTGGGTTTTTTTTTAACAGATTGCTAGCTTTAAAACAACTTTCGAAAAACTCTTTACTGGTTTTTCCTTGTGATAGCTATGATTTTTCTAGCAATCAGTAAAAACTGCACAATATGTTTTAAAATGCCAAAAATTATGCAAAAGTTTTCCTCTTTTATTTTTTTCCATTTAGGAAGATTGATGTTTGGACAGAGATGAGAATTAGAGTTAGAAAATGAAGCATGGCAGAGCTTGAAGATAGGATGGGTCTGGAATGGGAGGAATGCTTTGGCTCTACAGTTGATTTAGATGCATGATGCAGCAGTCTGATCCTTTTGTGTTTTCCCTGTTCTTCTGTTTGTTATCTGTTATCTGATAAAATTAGGCACATTTGTCCCTGCTGCTCCATATGGGACACTAGGGGTGAGGGAGATCTCATGAAAAACAAAACAGTGTAAGCAAAGTTGCAAAAAGTGACATGAAATGATTTTCATGCTCTAATTTAAAACAATTGGTGGGACAGACAGTGTGAGCCCCTCTAATTCTCTCTGAAGTACTGTTTAGATAGGAACACTGTTGTAGTCTTTTGACTGATCTTGATTTCATGCATGAAGACCATTTCCGTGGTTAATTCCATTGCCACTGCAGTGGCAGTTGTAGTTTCCGCCAGAGGAACAAGAATAAACAGTTGCAGGGAGAAAGTAGGGAGTCATAATTCCAGTTTCATTAGTTCTATTCACAAGAAGGTCTGGCTTGTCCAAATACAGCAGTCTATTCTAGGAAACTGCCTGCTTTGCCTTACCAAGTCTAATTTGATCCACATGATGATCCACATGATCCACATATGATCCACAATCCAGCATGAAATGCCGAGCCAATTTTTGTCTTTTAAAAACTGAAGTCAGAGATCATAATATTTGTTGGAATGGAAACTGACATTCCCTATCCAGAATTACCTTGTGTGGCAAATAGTGATTCTGGGAGGGTTTTTAGATGTTGTTTATGTATGTTCCAATACATGTGTGCAGTCTCAGTCGTTCACCCACTGACATCTGAGGCCATGTCTGTAATTTGTAGTCCCCGTGTCTTCCCACAGCAGGGCAGCATAATCCCAGATCAATGCAATTCACAAAATGTGTGGTGGCAAAATGCAGGACACACTAATGTGCTCTTCTGTAGCTGTGTGACTTCAGGTTGGTTTTGCTGAGAATTTTTTTTGAGGTTTTTGATGACTTTTGTTTGAGCCTCCCTTTTTTAAGCTCTTAACTCTGTTTCCTGTCTTGTCCTAAGTGTTTGAGGATTCTTGGTGGTCTACTGATAATGATGATTTTTAAATGTCTGTCTTTCAGACTGCTGTGCCAGGTATCTAAGAGCATTCAAGGGGATTGCTTCATATAAGAGAATTTCTGTCTCTGTCATTTGCAACTTCTTTTTCTAGGGGAAAACAAGAATCTGGTGAGGCAAAACACAAAAGTATTTTTGAGCCATCCAAGCCTAGGCAGAACAAATCTGATTCTGAAGTAGCATTGCAGGATTAGTCTCTCCCAGCTTTCATGTTGCTTTCAACAGATCATACTTACTTTCAGAATTGCTAGGTTGCTATAGAAGAAACCACAATTTTTAGCAAGCATTTCACCCTTTTTCAATAATTTGAACACATCTAAGTACGTAAAATCTTTCCATGTTCATCTGTAGAGGTAACCACACCACTTCTGTCAAATGGAAGGAGTTAAATATTTGCCTTATTAACCTCTTCTAAAGCCCAAGTAGATTTTACTGTGGCTTGTATACCCCATCCCTCCCCAATACTATTTTTATTAAATGTCACCTTTTCTTTTGTTTTATAAATGGAAATACATGAACTGATCTGTAAGTATTATGGGCTTCAGGGTAAAAGCTGTCCTTTGAACTGGCAATGTGAGTATTTCAGGTGCTGGATATGCTGTGGGTGCCTCTGCCCAAGACAATGCATCCACCTCTCTCTGATCTCAAAAGCTTGGAGCAGGTCAGAACACATGATTCCCTCAGCTGTCTCAGTGCTGAGTGCTGTGCTTGGCAGATTTTGTCTACTCGGTACCATGCGAATTCTACCTGGTTTTGGGACCTGTGATGTATCTGACTACTGATTATGCCAAGAGAGTGTAACCAGTAGTCAGCTATATGCCAGTGGAGGCTGGGCAGTTTCATTAATAAAGTGAAACATGTAATTTTTAGAGGATTTGGTAAGTCCAGTATTTTTATTTTGTTTAATATACTATTCTGATCTCCCAGGGAAATGCATACTCTTACTCACCAGAAGCAGTTTTGGGTTTGGAGAACAAGTTGTTGTTCAACATAATCCAATTTTGGAAGAAAACCCTTCTATTATTAAGGAGGGTTTTTCAAGCTGCATCTTTTTCTTATAGTCAACAAAGACAAGAAACTTGGAACAAATCAGAACCTGAAAACAATCCACATGTGACTGAACATTCAAACCAGTTATTAGCAGCACCACAGCAGCAAATGATAAATTGATTGCTTGATTAAAAGAAGGGAAGTCAAAGCTTAGTGCTGAAGCTCTGCATTCTGCCTTTAGAAATGTCTTACAGCTCACAGGAGAGTTAGAATCATACAAAAATCAGAAAATATGTTACTAGCTTGGTCTGTGCAAATGGCATGGGGTGTCTTTTCTTTTTGATTGAAGTATTTTACTTGGAAGCTCTTGACAACAGTCCCAAATATTTTGTGTATCACAGCTCTAGTAAGTGCTGCTTGCATTCTTCTTTAAAAATAAATTTTAAGAAAAACATATAATTTAAAGTGAAAACTATTTTTATTGTAAAACCCAATATCAAATTTAATTTAAAATAACTGACTTCAACTAAAATGTAGCCTGGATTTTTGGACCAGTGCTTTCTTTCTCTGAAAATTTATTTTACCTCATGCTGATAACTGTGTTTGAAATAGAAGCTGAAATCAAGCAGAGCATTTATATTTCTGCAGAATTTTTCCATGTTAATGCTGGTTGGAGTAGGACTGGAAAATGGCTTTTTTGCAAAGAAGAGTAACAGGTTTTGCTCAAACTTGGAAACTGATCTCTCTTGAGCCATCTGTTCAGAGTAAAAGCAGCAGCAGCAGACCTGACCCCCTCCAGATGATGACCACAAGGTGCTTTGCCCAGAGCAGTCACCATTGCATATTGCCCTTGAAAATCAAAATTTTAAAAAGTCAATTCTGAATTTAGTTGGGGTTTTGTATTTAAAAATGTGAATGCTTGTTTTTTTCATGCTGCTTACTCAGTAAACTTCACAAAGATAGCTTCCACTTCATCAAATATTTAGTCTTTGTCATATGAAATTCATGTGACTACTCTTATAACTACAGTAACCAAATTGTATGTTAGAGCCTTTCTTTTATGTTTTTATACCCTTTAATTCTGATTTGTAGCTACTATACATCATGTTGCCGTCTGAAGTCTGATGTTGAAAATGGCTGTGACCTTTGAAAGAGGAGACAACCCTATAAATTTCCTGTTGCAATGTTTTATACTAGTTTAGAAGTAAATGCCAGGTAAAGAGCCTTTAGTATGCCTATAGAATATTCTTTTGCTTAAAAAAACAAAAACCCCCAAGTAATTTATTTCAGTCTTTTCATTTTTAATACAGGTGGGTGGGAGTATTTTTACTACAGGACAAACTGAGATGGCATATGCATGCTGTTCTTTTGGGGCTTTTTTACCCATAACTGGTGAAAGTAAAGTAATGATGGCTAGAAAATCCTTTTTGCTTCTTGACATGTTTTGGAACTGAAAAGACTTTATAAATCTTTGTATGTATTTACTACAGCACTATAGAAATGTTGTCCTTTCTATTGAGGAAACATTGGGGCACATCTCGCATGTCCCACAAATAATGCATGTCCAGAAAGCAGAGGTTCTGTGGGTAGGTTGGGTTTCTTCTTCCACTTAAATTGAAGATGTGGAGAAAAACACTCCGTAATATTTATGACAAAATAGAAGGTTTCTATTTTCTCTGTTATTTGTGATATGGTAGTATCATTATTAGTAAGGGTAAAGTGTTAGTTTCAATTCTTTTGGTGATCTCATGATGTGAGCTGCTTAGTAGTAAGACTGGAACTATGAAGACATGCAATTTATTTTACAGAAGCTACTGATACAGAACCTCAGTTTTCATTCAGCTCTTCTCTATGATCCACTCCACTGCTGACTATTCTTGTTATGTGTCCTGCCTTCCATTTGACACATACACTTCTTTTTATTGCTATTAAGATTCAGGATCTAATTATTTTTCAATGTAATCGAGGACATGGGCACAATGCTTTAATTAAAATCAAACAAACCCTTCCCTGGTACCTGTCTGTAATGTGGCATATGAAGAATTTCTTACATATCACACCAGCCAGGCTTAGTCTGGTATTCACGAAAAACATGTAAAAATGTAAATGTGTAGAAATAGGAGAGTCACTGTAAGATGCTAGACTGTTCCTATTTCTTACACACCTTTGTTTTTTGGAGAAAAGAATCAGCTGACAGGGTCAAATACTGCCATATAAAATTAGACCAACTAAAATAAATTAATCTTTGCAGCCCTGACTAATACATAATTTCACTCTTCTGCAGTAGCTGAGATTACAGCCTTTTCTATTTTGAGGTTTCTTAAGTATTTAAAGCCTTTGAAGTTTTTTGAAAATGCAGTCATGTCACTGCAATGTTTAAAGGAAAGTCTGCAGTTTTTTTAACACCTCGGATTTTTATTTTTCAAAAATGAGTTTAATTTTTAATAGTCGTTTCATCTTTGGATTTAGAAATGTGTTTTATTCATGTTCAAAGCATCTTCTAATAAGATTACTAAGGTGACTTTGAGCAATGACCCCTGTCATCACATTAACTGATTTAGAAATGTGGTTCACACTGTTTCTAAATGTTCCTTTCCTGTGGGCTTTTAGAATAACTTTATTCTAAAAGTTCTAGTAAATACAACCATAATTCTGTTCAAAACTATTTTTTCAAATCTAGTAAAAAAAAGAAAAAAGAAAAAAAGAAAGTGAAATATATATTTCATGAAAAAGTTAAGTCTATTTAAATCTACTTCTTTGAGGCAGCCATCTCAACCATCTAAAAATAACCCTAAAGAAATGAGACTAGAATATTAATTTTCTTTGCTATTTTAACTCCCATCTTATTTTTTACATGATAATATGAGGTAGATCTATATATTGAAATACTTTTATAAGAACTCTGAGGTTGATGGTATATTTTGTTGTAATCCTGAGGCTTATAAAAATATCAGAAAAGACAGTGTCTAAATGAATGAAAGAAGATGGGCTTTGAAGATAGTTCAACTTTTTTCAAGCATTAGTGGTCCTTCCCTTTTGCAGATGTAATCAATGCATGTGACTACCCAAAGCCTCTTTGGACTTGCTGTGCAGAATGTAAAGAGGAAGTTTTTCTCTTCATTCTCTTAATTCTGCCAGCCAACCTCAGTGTTACAAAGCTGAAAACATGTGAACCTTAGATTATGATTCCTGTATCTGATTTTGCAAGTGGGCTGAATTTTGGGAATGATGGATTTCAGATCAATTATATATGAAATCAATAGATGACATGCAGACACCTGACATGGAGATTCAAATACTCTTTGACATTATATATAATTCTTCATTACAGTATTTCACTTGTTTCAAAAGAGCCCAGATTCTAAGAACCAGAAATAGGTTAATCCTGCCCTGTTGGCTATATAACATTTGCATGCCAAAATGCTGGCTGTATACCAGAAGATTCAGCTCATGGTTGATGTATTTGAACAACAAATTATGTCTTGTTCTCAAATACAAGAACTTAAATTATTAATTACATTGAGCAGTCACAAGTTGAGCATAAAATGGTATCTTTCAGTTATTATAATAAAATTGAACTAATTCACAATTAACTGAAATTTCTAAGAAAAACTCTTGATTAAATCCAGTCCACTCTGGACTTCATTAAATGAGAGATCTGTGCTGTTACTCCATTAGTTCCTTTCTGAAATATACCTGTATCACTAGATAACTAGAGACTGTCCAGACAACCTTTACTCTCATAATGTTAGTAATTAATCACTTAAACTGAAACAGAGTATAAAAATTCTAATATAACAAACTTCGTTCCTACCTTCTCCCATGAGTTACAAAACACAGTCAATGATTTCCTTTTACTCCACCAAACTGTGCCTAATGATGGAGCTATAAAAGGAAGGTGTTACCAGATTTAGAAAATAAAAGAAAGCCTGTTCTTTTTCAAACATGTTTTTTTCACAAATGCTGTGAAATGCAGTCAGTCTTTTCCTGGTGAGCCATGACAGGCATGAAGCTGGTTAATCTTTAACTCTTGAGAAATATTTTGCTTTAGACAAGATAATAGTCTTTTCTGATAAACTCTACCAGCTGTGTCTTGCTAAGTTGAATGGGGTCCACAGGGCCTGTATGGTTATTTTCTCTCACATGCCTAATACATATAATGCACATTCTGCAGGTACATGAATAGTTCTTTTAAATTAATTACATTGAGGAAGCGTGGGCAGAATACATGCATAATGCACTACTAGCTAAAACTCCAGTATGACTGCCTGTAATTTGTACCAACATGCCAGTTTTTAACATAAAAGTATGAATATCAAGATATTAGAAAGGCAGAAGAGGCACCTTAATAAGCTTTCCATCCAGCATGTTGTTTTGAAGAGGTCACTGAAGCCTCATTACAAAATGTCCTTTCAGTAATACAGAAAGGTTCCCATCATTAGAGAAGATATGCCAATGTTGGTATTAATTGAAATACAGATTTTTTCCAGGCTGCGTAGGCCGGCAAAAATGCTTTTGCCAGACTGGAACAACTTTATTTAGTTCCAAGTGTTATCTTGCATTTCAAGTGGCAACCTTGTTTCAAGTTTGTGGGACACGGTGTATATGCCAGATTTTCCAGTTGATTCTCAGCAAGGTTAACTGAAATTAGACCAACTGGACTAAATTACCCTTTCATATGGAAATTGTGTCACTGTTTAGATGTCAGAATAGGACATGTACAAAGGAGCTTAGTTCTTATACTGCTTTCCATAAAATAATGAATCTTGGAGCTCAGGGTTGACGATCTCCTAGGTTGGTTTCAGAAACTAGGGAAATTAATTTTCTCCTCATCCTCCCTCTGTTGTACCCTTTGAAAAATGGTAGTGACTTTTCTCACACCAAAATATATTGTTGTCTTTCCCCAGAGAATTGCAATGTTTATTGTCAGCACGGCAGGGATGTGTTGCACCAACAGCAGAGGAGGAGCTGCATTGCTTCTGCTCTGCCAAGAATCCAAGTATCTGTGGATAGAAAATATTCAGCTCTAGGCAGGTTGCTGTTTTTTGAGGCCTCAAATATCTCTCCTGTTTTACTTTGAGGAACTTGAGTCAAGGGCAGTCCCTTGAGCCCTCAAACCTTTAGAGTGTCTGCTCAGGTAAGAGAGGAGCACTGTCAAAGTTGACTGCAACCTACTACCACAGTGTGCTACCAAAATTCTGCCATAGAGCATTACAATTTCGAGGTTTATCAAATCTTTTACTTCTTGGGAAAAAAACTGATGATTTTTTAAGTGATACGATATTCATGAAGCACAGATAGGAGAATGTGCTGAAGCACATTATGCTGGGGAATTTGAAGCAACTTTCAGCATCTGCTAAATTGCACCTAGTGTGAGATAATTCTTTATGCAATGCCAATTTTGGCACAGATATTTTCCAATTTAGTTTTTTTATACTGGAATCTGAGTTCAAAGTGCATCTTCTGCTATAGAGTTCCAGTCAAATGAAGTGCATCCATGGAAGCACATGTTTTCCTGGATGAACAAGCAGATGTAGCTCTGAACAGTGGCATTGCGGTCTTTCTTGACCATGTCAACTTCTATGATCCTAATATTATCTGAAGTTCTTTATTAATTTTTTTTTTTCGTGTAATCTTTGTTAATCTTCAGTACCAGAAGTCCTTGAGTGATTGCAAGAGATGTGCAGTCACCAGGTTTTGAAGCAGTGCTGGACATCATGTCCCGCTAGTGCAGCCTCCTCCTTTTCTGTAAACAGCCTCCGTGTCTTTGGCGGATCCCTGTGGACCCCGCAGCAGGAGAATGGTTTATTCACAGAGGTCTAGAGAAGTGAGGAGCTTTTACCTCACTGAACTTCATGGCAGGCACTAGCTCCAGGTTAGAAAACTGAAACCTCGCCAACTTGGGCTACTCTTACTATCCAGCAACCAAAGAAAAATAACAAGTATCTGTTTGGTTTATTTTAACTGTTTGGTGAAATTATGATCATACCATTTACTGTACCCCCAAAGGGTGGTCGACTCAAACTACCACAGATATAACCTCTCACTATGACCTAGAAACGCCCTCCCAAAAAAGACACACAAGTGGCAAATTACAAAGGTCACACCCAACATGTTCACATGGAATGAGAAAGCCGTGCTGTAGTGATTGTGGAGCAGAGGAGCAGTGCCTGCTCTGTGGGAGTCCCCTCAACCAGGCAGCTCCAGTGACCCAGCAGCCTGTCCTTTGCTGAGTGCAGAGGGTGCTGCCTTAGTTTCATTTCTGAGGTAGCAGAAGCACGGGCTGCTTGGGCCAAATCTTCATGCAGATTTAACTACATTAAATAAAACTCAAGAAAGTTTTCTTGGCAGCTGCATTCAGCAGAGCACTGACTGCTACACACTTCGTTTTACTGGCTAATTTAAAGTCCTAAACTTCTGAATAACATGAAACAATTTGAGTAGACTTTCTTCTTTCTTTTGAACTGCTTTATTTAAATACAAGTAACAACAGCAGGTCTTTTATTCATAATAAAACACAAAGCATGTTGTTCTTTTTCACTGGGCTTCTTGTTTTTAGTGAACATTTTTCATATTTGCCCATGCATAGAAGTCTATTTTTCTGCTTACCTGTCCACTTTCTTAGCCCTCTCTTCTAGAATTTATTGATTGAATATAGCAAGTAGGTATTTGTGCCTCCATTGTAAGATGTTAATCACTGATATCAGCAGATACCACTGATAAATAGCTCCAATACAGTTGTTGCATAATACAAACCCTTATTCACCAGTCTATATTTTCAGTGCTCAGAATCATTAATTAATCAAATAAACATCCTCAGATGCATCAAATACTCTTGTCTCTATTCTGAAATCAGTACTGTATGAGGGTATGATCTCTTCAGTGAATTTAATTTATGAAAACAAACTACCAGCCTTAACAGTTATTTGTAATTTGTGTACCTTGCCTACTTCTTGGGCTTGTTTGTTTAAAAAATGCTCTATAAATTAATCTGTTACTTTTCTTTCTTGTGCCCTTACCCTTTCCAAGGTTACGCCTTTCTGCTGTTCCAGGAAGAAAGCTCTGTACAAGCTCTGATAGATGCCTGTCTGGAAGAAGATGGAAAACTTTACCTATGTGTGTCAAGTCCCACAATCAAGGATAAACCAGTAAGTAGCTTATGCCATGACACTTATGCTGGTTGCTAACCCATTTGCTGTTACTCTTTTCAGTTAACAAATAAATGAAAAATACTTACAGTTAATTACTTGTCATTTCCTGTTTCTGTCCTTGCTGTTACATTGAATTGACTTTCTGTATCAGTGTGACATGGCTGTAACATGTGCTTTTTTCTGATAAATGCCATGATCAACTAACTTTTATATTTGTTACTTCTGGTATCCATCAGGAGTGTGAATCCTTTTACAATGTGAGCTGTAAAACAATGGAGTGGTAATTTTTCATCTATATGATTTGAGAGAAAAGAAAGCCTTATACAGTAAAATGAAGAAACTTACCCCTGCCAAATTAAGATCCAGATAGCATCAAATATATCCCCTGTATTTCCTTAGGTTTTCTAATTATTATTTTTAATACATTCAATAGCTAATCAATTTATAATTTAGGCATCATTTGCCTTATAGAAACTATGGGGTAAAATCAACTACTGCAGACAGCTATAGCAGAATAAAAGTCATACAGTAACCTGTTTTTATTGTTCACATCTCTAACATTCTTTAATGCTGGTCTTTTTTGGTGCCTATGAAGATATACAGATGAGGTTAAAACTACAGACAAAATAAGAGGAAAAAATGTGCTGCCCTTTAAAAGCACTATTAAAAATCTTGCACAGATGAATGAACAACCCAGAATTGCAGTGCAGTGAGCGGGCTTGTGTGATTCCTAGGATCAAAAAAATGGATTTATGAACAGCTTTATCTAAATAACTTCTAAGCAGTTTTTTTTCTTTGTAATCTAAAGATTTCTTATCAGCTGTGTTGCTTGCTGCTCAATAGAAATAGGCATTCACGTATTACACAAATTCCTTTTGTATCCAAGCACAGAAATTTTATCAGCTCATATCAGTGCTTTAAAATTTGTGGATCACTGTATGTGATTTCAGGAAAGCCAGAAACCCAAACTGCAACTCTATTTGCACATCCATGGTAAAATGTTCTGAAAGTCCTTTCACAGATTTCTTCCTATGATTGTGATTAGGGGCAGGGAATTAATGAGCGTAGGAGTTTGTGATGAGGAGATTTAACTCAAGCCTGGCCTCTAGAGGTGATAAATGAGCTGTCCCCCTTCTTTGGGACATTTCTATAAACTATGTTCTCAAATTGTCTTGGTGCTTATACCACCAATTTACTGCTTTTGAAAAATTAGGTTTTGTTTTTAATTATAGAAAGATTTGGCAGGTTTTTTTCTTAATTTTAATTAAGTGGCCAAGTTCCTCTGCTGAAAATGCTCCTTAATACAGGTGCAAATTCGACCTTGGAACCTAAGTGACAGTGACTTTGTGATGGATGGGTCTCAGCCTTTGGATCCAAGAAAAACAATCTTTGTTGGAGGAGTTCCACGGCCTCTCCGAGCTGGTGAGTAGAAGGAAAATGTAGGACATGTAGCAGATTAAGTAGAAAAGATGAGGAAAGAATACAGTATCTGCAAAAGAACAGAAAATGTACCCTGTGTTTTCCAAAGATCACAGCTTGCTTTCTAAGACAAGGAGTATCTTCCTGTTTACAAAATACAAACAGTGAACATTTTTTAGCTTTTAAATAGGCTACTTATTAGGATTGCCAGTCGAAAGAGTTTTCCCCAACTTTGCATAATATCCTAGAACTTGGTTGATTTTTTGTAATGTAGACCGTCTTCATCCTAACCCTGATTTGTTTGCTGAGGTGCAGACAAGTTTCCCTTTCCTTTGACTAGAAGACCAGACCCTTCTCCCAGACCCTTTCCAAACCAATTCCAACCTCAGCTCAATGATTTCTGTTTCCCTTTTATTCAACCCTTACCTTAATTTTTCCATGGAGCTATGGACACAGCCTCTCAGCTATTGTCCAGAAAAAAAATTTCTCCCAGCCCAGGTCTCTTGGTGGCCTCACATGGAAGACCATTTTCCAGACTCACTCCTAATGTAGTTTCTCTCCCTCAGTTTTTTTTCTTCACCCTTAGCGCTTTTTCCTCACTTTTATTTGCAGAGCCATAGACAAGACTCCTTTGCTTTTGGCCAGAGGGAAGATTTATCCCAGCCCAGGACTCCTGGCAGTACCCATTTTGTTTTGAAAGCCCCATTTGAGCACTGCTCCCAATTGTAGCTCATTTCTTTCTTCTAATCCTGACATTTTTGGTGAACCAATGACAAAGTCATCAAGCAAGTTAAAACATTTCTCTTGGCCAGATCTTTTGGCAGCCCTCACTTCTGTTTATACTCCCTTTTCATCCTCACTCCAAGGCAGCTGCATGGTTGGTGTTTCTTATCCTCTCAACCCTAATCCTCACCCTGGGAAACTGTAGTAGACAAGGCCTCTCAGTCACTGTCTGGAAGACTTTCTTTGTAGCCCTCAGTTTCCCTCAGTAGCCACTTTCCAGCCCACTGGAACTTCAGCTCCTCACTCTATCTTTTGCCTCATCTTAAGTCTTTTGGGAAGCTGTACCAGTGTTCCCCAGCCATTGCTGACAGTAAGATTTCTCTTACTCCAGGTTTCTTGGCAGCTTTCACTTTCCTCACCATCTTAAAATAAGGCCCAGTTGTAAGTTGATAGTTATGTAAATAGTAAAAATTAAACATTAGCTCATTTCTAATGATGGCCTTTATAAAATTGTATGTCATTTGGCCTGTCATAGATCACATTTGAAATGCATTACATTTGAAAACTGATGCCTTTAAATAGGTAACTTCTCCAAAGCAGACAAACAGTTTCCATTTTTTCTTTTTTGCAGCTTTGAAGATCTCATATAGATGTTTTTCTTAAGATACCTGAACACTGCATGGATTCCTTGCCCTGGAATCCTATATATTCTTTCTCTATTGGCAGGAGTAACTTAGTGGAACTACTGCTGTAAATGTGTTCCTGATGTTTATTCTGTACTGTCACTTTTTGAGATCACTACCCAAATGATGTTTCCAAATCATTAGAAAGCAGAAGAATCTATTAATCACTACATTATGCTGGTAGTTTTTCCTTACTTTTTGGAGCAAAAGTATTATCTGGTTTGGTAGAATGAGTCAGACATTTGTTTGCTTGTTGCAAACGGACAAATTAGCATATGGTCTTCCCTGCACACAAATTTATACAAACACATGTACCTACTCAATTTACTAGTGAGAATTTTGTGAGAACTGTGAGAATTTAAATATTTTGTATTGGGGGGGGTGTTAATTTTATTTTGGGTAGTTAAATTGTAATTTGCTACAGAAAGTGTTTTCACACATTAGCACTAGAAAATGGCTGGCTTGGCAGGGCCTGTACAGGTCCCAGCTCTTGCACTGTCCGTCTGACAAATGTGTCGTGTGTGAGTTTTACAGAGAGCTTGGCTCAGTTGCCAAACAGCCTTACACAGTTTACATGGCTCTTCCCCACTTTCTTCAGCCTCTTTACTACTTCAGTTCTCTCCCTTAACTTTCCTCTGTATGTGTCCTCAGCCATGCACTCAACCTGTCTTATTTTATGAATGATATTTATAACTTCTTTAGAGTTATTCTTAATATCATAAAAAGCAACAAACCATTTTAAAGATCCACAACCAAGATAATAGTCTACCAAAATATTAATTTCAGTTGCATCTGAAGTGTAGGCTTGCTTTGCAGGAAGATCTGATGTTTAATGGGTTTTTGTTTCAAATGTGAAACACATCTTTGATATATTTTGAACCTCGGTAGTTAGGGCAAAATATCAGATTCTAAACGAGGAGTATCGCTAAGTGGTCTCACATGCAAACTAGCCTTAAAAGGCCTACCAAGTGCCAGTGTTTTAATATGCAATATTGTAAATTCTTGTTCATCTGATACTTAATTTAACAGCGTAATGCTGCATTTTTTTCACACTTTATTCACACCAACTTTTTACAGATTCTGGTTTTTGCCTTTATATTTTACCGTAATTCGTGTAAGGTTGATTCAATCTGTGTTTCAGTTTGCAATTTTAGACTTTGGAAGACAAGTCTGATAAGGCAAATGGTGCTTTTTTAAATGCAACAATCCAAATGCAACACCATTATTTGTGTTAAATCTATTATATTTAACAATTGACTTCTTGCAGTTGAATTGGCAATGATTATGGACCGTTTATATGGAGGTGTCTGCTATGCTGGCATTGATACAGACCCAGAGCTGAAGTACCCAAAAGGTGCTGGCAGAGTGGCTTTCTCCAATCAGCAGAGCTATATTGCTGCTATCAGTGCTCGCTTTGTCCAGCTCCAACACAATGACATTGATAAACGGGTAAGTAAAATAGCATGGAGCAGAGTGGTTGTTTCCAAACTGTACAGGTATTTAAAAAATCATTATTAGCATTGTGTTGGAGAACACTGTAAGTTCTGTTCTTCAGATGATATTTGTTCATTTTTTTAAAGCTTATTTAAGCATCTAAAACAGTGAAAAAATACTTTAAACATCTTAAATAACTGTTTAGCGCTAAACCCAGAAAATAGTTGATTTTAAGCTCATTTTTCCTTGGTTCTCTTTTGAATTCCATAGGTCAAATTCCATAGCATTTCCCAGCTTCTTTCTCCTTCTTTAGATGTTTGCTCATTGTGCATCAATGGCTTTTAGTTTAGTGACTACTTGGGTAGCTTCTGAAAGTTTTGCTATTATTAGGCACCATTTTCTGTCAGTAGTGTAAGTCCAGACTTGAAGTCCCTAAAGCACAGGTTTATTGTAAGTAAAATAGGTGATGCTGACCTCAAAATTTTTGAGAATTATTTAACTAAAACCAAATGCCGAGAGACACTTGATAGGCAGAAGGGGGGAAATGAGATGGTTTTGTTCAGTCCATATGAAATCCCTAAAGGGCTTTTCAAATATGGGGTGAAATTACGGTATTCACTGAAATTTGACTTGAACACGTTAAAAGAAAACATTACTTACTTTCGAAAATGTTTTTTTTCTTTAGACCTTCTGCCTTCACCTCTTGATTACACATACAAACAACACCCATGTCTTCGCAGGCTCTGCATTTAGAGTTATTCAAAAGAACATACAGCATGCACTGCTGCTATGTGTTTTTCTGATAGGGATGGCTTGTGTTCTCCTTAATCTGGTATAAATTCTTTCTCCAGAAGTCAGTTTAACAGGTATTGGGTGTGTCTGTTATGTGCAGGATGCATATAAATCCACACAGCTTCAAAGTTCACACTATTTTGACTTTGTCTTTACAAATCTGAATTGTACTTTTTGTCAGATTCGAGGAGGTTATATGGAGTTATATGTCCTCAAACAAGTTTTGTATGGTGCTTTACACCATATTACATTAACTAAGACAAGGCTATCTCTAAACATTTCTTGTCCATTGGATTCTGAAAAATCTTACAGATAGATTGAGAAGATTACTTATGGAGTCTTAATCACATGTTGAACCCTTTGAGATTTATATATCAGCCATGCTTGGTAGGGGTTTCTTTTTAAGCTTTATGGTAAAGCCACCAAAGGTGACTAGCTAGTAATTTTTTTCATTAATCTTTTCTTTTTTCACTTGGTGGACTGATAATTTAAGTTTATTTAATTATCTTTTATCTGTTTTTAAAATAGATTTATGTGTGAGTTTGAAGAAGTTTGAAGTCTCTCAATGAGTCTTTAAATCTTAGTTTTTAAATCTAATAGATTGAAATCCCTGAACTGTACAGCAAACATTCTTTAAATTATTTCACTAGTAACCAATGCAAGAAAGATGAGGAAGAGAGAGAAAGAAACTCTGTTTGAGACCTTCACAATTCATGCTTGGGAAATTTGAGTAGGTGGGGATCTAGAGCTGTGCTGGACATTGGACCTGCTTTCTTCCAATTTCATTTGAGACAGTGCTGTTTTATTTTACATGCTGCTGCTAATTTTAGTGATACGGCATCTGATATGCAAAATGGCAGTTACTCAGACTTGTTCCATGCAATACTAGTAGCAGGGTGTAATTAAAAAAAATAGATTGGCAGCCCTAGCTGTTCTTTAGGCAAGAAATATAACTCACTTTATAAGCTTTGCTTCAAAGCAGTAACATTTTTCGAAATGATCAGGATAAGCTGAAGTAAATTCAGCATAAAGCTTTTTTGTAGACTGTTTCTTGTCTTTCAGCTTAATATCTCATTCTATGTTTCTTTAAATCTTTATGTATTTAAGTGTTACTAGAGTAAGGTTTTCCTTGCAATATACAAATTGTGCCAGACTGGCACTTGTACAGTTACAGCAAAATTATTTATAATAAATGTATACTTCAGTTTTTTCTCTGTTTTCTAGTGCAGTTGACTGTACTTAAACCACTTTATAAATAGCATCAGAGAACCATAAGAATTAGACATGCATGAACTCATGATTTCCCTGGAATGAATGAACACTCAATTTAAATGTGTAGGCACAATTCATAGGAACAGACTCAACTTCTGTAATAGCATTATTGCAAGTGCTTAGTCATGCATCAGTCCTGCTGTGTTTGGCACAAATGCTTTAAAAACAAAAGGCATTCCAGCCCCAAGTTGTTTACAACTGAGTGTAGGACAAAAGTCAGCAGCTCTCCAGCCTATTTGTAATTGATGACAAGGCCCTAGTTGGAACTACAATGAAATTTTATAGCACCTCAAGAGCTAAAAATCTTTAGATAGTGATTTTTGCCAACAAAATGGGGAGTATTTAATACAAGTGCATTTAATTTTGTTTAATTTGAATCTCTTATGAGTCTGGTCCTACATTTTGCAAATCACAAAACGAAGAGACAAAAAAAATCTTTTGTGGGAAAAAACCTCTGAAAATCATCAGACCTCTGAAGTTTCAAACTATAATTTTGTTCTTTATAATTTTTTCTTCCTAAGTGCTGCCCTCATGGCCTGCCCCCGTAACTCTGCTCACATTCCTGGAGTTTTCTTAGTGGAAAAATCCTCGGAGATGCTATTTTCACTGTACTTCCATCTTAGTACTTTCCCACACCTAACTTTTCCAAGGAATGTTGAATAGTTACGAAAGCACACTCTTCTTTCTTGAGATTTTCTGACAGGTAAAGTGCGTCATACGAAAATTTAACTACCAGCCTCTAGGGTTAATCCTGCATCAGTTGAAAACCTTCAGTAGAGCCAGAAAGCATTAAAATATTGGGGTTTGCATTCATGCTTAGCAAAACTAAGACATGTTCTTACAGTTGTTTTCTTGTCCCTGGTGCAGGTGGAAGTGAAGCCATATGTGCTGGATGATCAGATGTGTGACGAATGCCAGGGCACTCGCTGTGGTGGAAAATTTGCTCCATTCTTTTGTGCCAATGTTACCTGTTTGCAGTATTACTGTGAATACTGCTGGGCCAGCATACACTCTCGTGCTGGGCGGGAGTTCCACAAACCACTGGTAAAGGAGGGAGGTGACCGGCCCCGCCACGTCCCGTTCCGCTGGAGCTGAACCCCGGCCGCACCCAGCAACAAGTACTGGAGTAAATAAAATTGAGTGAAAAGAGAGCGCTGCCTCAGGGCTTAGTGTTCTGGAAATCTGTGCATTCGTCCTCGACTTTAATGAAGATATGGGTCTTTTTATTACTATTATTATTATTTACAGTCACATTACTGAACTCAGTGTCCAGTATAATACAAACCGGCAGAGTGTAACTGTACTGATTTTGCACTTTGATTCACACAAACATCTGCTTGGTACCTTAATTTCCTACACAAGACTTGTCACTAGTGACATTATGTAGACTGCCATTCTCATCAGTCTTCACTGGGCTGATGTGTATGTGATGAAGATTTTTTTATTGTAATTATAATTATTTTTATTTTTAAACTGGAGCATGCACTTATTTTCAGAAATTTAGACTTGCCCCTAGCAGATGACTTACCAAAGGTAATATTCACAAGTAGGTGGCAGATGTAGCAAAAACTTAAACAAATATTCAGCAATCATTAGTTTGGGTCATTTAGAATAGTAATAACCCTTAAAGAAAATAAGCCTTTAGTTGCTCTCCATTTTGACTTGTAAGGATGATACCTCATAAGCTGGATCAGACTTTTTTCTTTTGTTTTGCTGAGGGTTTTTTTTTTGTTTGTTTTGTTTTGTTGGGGTTTTTTGTTTTGTTTTGTTAGGTCTTTTAGTGTTATGTAAATGTATGCTGCAATAGCTTTTGCTGCTATTAAAATGGTATTACTAATACCATAATACTCTATTCAGGCTAGGGTATCAATTAAAAATGAATATGTGATTAAAATAGTGATGGCTGCTGAAAGGAGATCAGTATAGCATACAGAAAAGCTTCCAAGGAAGGTCAATATTTTTTGACTGCATGTTTACTTAATCAGGTTGCTGCATGCAATAAATTTTATATATGTCTAATATAAAACCTGCCCACAATGCACAAATTATGAATCTACGTAGGCTACAAAATGCTCAGTAACAAAAAAAAATTGATTACTGACTGGAGGAAGGCATGCCTCAGTAAATGTAATGCTTCTGAAATTAGGATCAGCCCATTACAGAATGACCTATATTACAACAAATATAAAAACTAGCTGTAGGATATTCTTAAAAAAAATTTGTGGATGGTAGATGAAGTACTTTGCGGTGCTCTGTTATATATTGTGCAATTTATTTTATATAGTAAAGTGATTATGTCTAGTACTGTGATCAAACTTAACTGTTAAAGCCTCTGTATCTGACATTAACACATTTTTGACAGTTCATAACAGGTACATAAACAGAAATGAGCTCTTAGTTACAATCTCTCTCCTAATGCTTGCATCATTTCCGTAGCTGCAGACCTTGTCCAGAAAACCAAAGAGCTCATGCTGGCATACATACACTACCGATTAGATAGTCTGTCAAACTAATAACCTAGGCACATTTAAGAAAGTTAGGAAACAAAGTGGTGCTAAAGAAATGTCTGCATATAAAAGTAACATGAGATGTCTGCTCTGTGGATGTGGCGTTATCTCTCTAATCCCTGGATGTATCCTGTGAAGCTTGAATACAATTAAGACCTGCTAACACAGTGGACATTTTTTTAGCATGAACTATGGGGCTGCAGATAGCATATAAATATAAACACACTTGGTATACTAATGATTGTGAGAATGTGTACACTATTTTTTTTTCTTTTTCCTCCTTTGTTTTTGCAGTTCTGGGGACAATCTGACTGGATATGACACCGCATAGTAGATTTAAATGTTCTGGGTTTTGTTTGTTGTGATGTCCTTCTTTGTGTCTAATTTAGTAAGTTGGTTTTCCCAATGTTTAGTTGCAAGTATTGGCTTTGAAAGGATTTTTTCTGTTTTTGGAGAAAAAAAAAGAAAAAATAGTTTTTTACTGGTTTAAAATGCTTATTATAATTATCCCTTTTGAAGTTACTTCTGGGCGGTTTTGTGATATTGCTTTTCCCAGCCCAGGTGTCTTTTCTGTTTTTTTTTCATCTGTACAAGACATTTTGTTATGCACTACTTTTTGTATCTAGACAGTTTTCAACAGTCGGCTGATGATTTTTTTTAAAGAAAAAGGCATGCTTTCTGACTGACATGATCTTTTGCAATACCTCAATTTTGAAATATAGGAAAGAAAATGATATTTTCTAAGTAAGTTTATTCAGAAAAATATATATTAATTTAATTCTGCAAGAAAAATGATTTAACAGATGGGTAACTTTATTTTTTTCATGCTTATTTGAGTTTTTTTGAAAATGAAGAAGTTAGAGCTTTATAACTGTAATATTAAAGATCATAGCTAACCTACAGAAGTCTACCTAATTATGTGAAAGAAGTAAACCTTTTTGAAGAAATACCCCTCTTTCATGTAGAAAAATACCCCCAGAGAGAAAGAGAGCGAGAGAGAGAGAGAAGCTGGAAAATGTACAATATAGCATAATGTTGGAATAAATCTGAAACAAAATCATCATAAAGAACAGGTGTAAACACAAACTCCATTTGGTGCTGAAAGTTGTGAATAGAAGGTGAAAAAATATTTTCCCTTAATTTGTATATTTATAATCAAGTGTGATTATGCACGACTGACCAGAATTGTGAGAGTTCTTCTGTTTGTATTTTTTTAAAGAGAACTTTTTTTAGTTTATTAAATTATGACATGCTCCCTTTTGTTTTGTAAATGAATGTGCCCCTGAGTTGTTAATATGTTATATTAAAAGAGGGTCCTTCAAAAAAAGTTATTTTTTAAAATATGGAGTTCTGAACTGCAACTTGACTAAGAAGCCCCTGGGTACAACAGGTCCTATTGTGGCCTTTTCTGATGTGAGACTTGAACTAGTCGATTTTTTTGAAGGCTAACCTAACCTCGACTATTTGTTGTTATGTGCAATACTGTTTGTACTGTTTGTATAAAAAAAAAGAAAAATGAAAAGAAAAAAGGCATAAATCTTTATTGCAGATTTATTTTCATTGCAGACTTTAGACATTGTGATTCACTAAAATCATTTTTCTACTGTCAAATATGTACCTTTTCTTCATGCTGGTATTTTTTCAATAGTAATGTAGCCTTTGTACTGAGACAAATTTTCATTGTTATTTTTAGAAAGATTTTTTGCTAAGAAAAAAATTAAACATATTTACATATTTTTCATTTTTATTTCGTATTTTCTTTAAGGAGTGCTTTCTCAACCATTAATATAGTTGTTTCTGGGAGAGACTTTCATATCTGGTCAATGTCATTAATATTATTTTGTATTTTTACTTGGAATAAATTAATTTTATGATGCTGATTCTTTAAAAGTTTATTTTTTTCATTTTCAGTTATTTTTGAAGCTAAAATCTTTGTAATATTGTTACTAAAGTGTCTAGTTTTTTGAAATGCAAAGCTTTATGTATTAACTTGCTGATGTGGTTTACAATAGTGTGGCAATGATGAAAATGGTTGGTTATGTAAAGTGATTGGAAAATTGTAACAAAGAATTGGGCAATAAAATGACAGAATGAAGCAGAAAAAACGTGATATTTTGAAAAGCCTTTTCCTTTATCAAAATGATTTAGGGAGATAATAGGGATGTCACAGTACCAGTTCGCTGTCTAGATTTATACACCACCAGTGTTGATGAAATACTATTGCCGTTATAAGGAACTAAATCTATTGAACAATGGGTTTTTGACCCTGCCCATTCAGCATAATTCTTCATTACTTTTCTTGTCATTAACTCAATAAACTCTCTATTCAATAGCCTTAGATTGAACCTCCTAAAATATATATTCTTCATTGTATTTTGCCACCGTGTTATTTATTTAACGAAATTGCCCCTTTCCTGCCCAAATTCCCCTCTGCATGCGTTTCTCAGTGGCAGCGTGGAGCAGACTGTCAGTGCCCACAGCATTTTCTCACCCAGCCACCCCACGTGGGTGGGAGCTGCCAAGTTAATGCAAAATACTCTCTGTCCATCCCCTGGTAGCAATGAGTAACTCATATTGCCACCACGTCTGAACATCCGTTCAGCTTCTTTGTCTTTCTCCGTTTTTCTTGGCCTCTCTTGTGTCTTTGTCCTTTTTTTCTTTTGTATTGGCAATACCAAGGGCCAGTATCAAAACACTTTTCACCTCCATTTACATCACCTTTGTTTCCCTATGCAGCCAGAAGAAACCCCTTCCTGAAGCCAGTGACTCTGTTCTGGCACCTGAAACAATCCAGACTAAAACTGGTGTTGCGTAAACAGGGCATACAATGACTTTCTCTAGACAAAACTCTCAATTCCACAAGTTGCTGATGATCTTTTAGACTTAACTTCTGCTCGAGTGTTAGAGTGGCTCGTCCGTGACTTGTGGGAAGAAATGTGCCCAGAGTTGGTCTATTGTGTATCCTCTGTGTGTTCAGTTCTGTAAGTAATGTATAGACTAGATCAAATAGTGAAGTAAAATTTAGACTCAAATTAGGTACTACTGGTTGGAATGTACACAAATTGCAAACAAAGGAGATTAAGGAATGAAGAGGGAATAAAAAATTCCTGCTAAGTGGTACAAAGTTTATGCTTATATTTCTGCCGACATGCTTGTATTTTATAGCCTGCTAGCAAGGCATGGGCTAAAACAAATTGTATTGCAAATATGCAGTTAGCAAATAACTTTGCTGATTTCACTATCTGTTAGAGTAGTTTAGAAAAAAAAAAAAGAAAAAAAAAAGAAAAAAAAAAGGCGCTTAACTGGGAAAAGCTCCCATGTTAATATTTCAGTATTGTGACATCTCTACTTGCAAGGTATGAGTGAAAGATTAGTCACAGATTTGTAGAAATGTCTCTTTTGTTTAATCTGGCTTGTATGTAGTTGCTTTTATGCTAGTTTGTATGATGTCAGCTAAACCCTTTTTCTTTTCCTTCCTTTCTTTCTTTTTTTTAAACAGACAAACTTCTTAATCTCTGCTGCTATCGTGTTCTATCATACCACGGAGTATTTTATATTCATGTTAGTGACTACTCTATACCCCAAATGGGTAGCTGGTCCGAAATCACATTGGTCACATAATTCTGACACACTCAAATTTACATGACAAAAAGTTCATCAGTAAGTAGAAAACCAGGGTGCTAACAAGAGATAATTTTTGCTCTTTTTTCTTTCCTGGATGTAGTTCTGTTGGGGTATAAAGTATTAGATATTTGTAATTTTACTGTCAAACTAATGAACATAACTTTTAGAGCATTCACAGCTAAGATCTCTGTACTTGTTTTTCAACTAATTTTAAATGTACTGTATCTTTTATTACATGTTCTCTTAGATTGTTTTTGCTAGTAATTCTAACAAGGCTTCTTCCTTTTTGGCTTGGACTAATGCTTGTATGGAACTGCAGTACTGTGACTAAACATGGAGCTCAATGCTGCTATTGCTTACAACTGCTTAAACTTTGTAGTTTGGACTTTATTTTTTTCTGTAATAACTTATTAAATATAGTTGTATGAAGTACTGATATTTGTCATCCTTTGCACATGCTAAGGAAGTCTTGGGATATGCATTATGGGAATGCAAACTAGATACAAAACCCCCAAATCTGGTACTGGAAAATTGTTTAAAGATAAAGTTAAGCAAAGACACACCTTACATGCACACAAACTGTCTTTTCTAGTTATTTTATAATACCAGTATACTGTCCACTTATGTATTCTCTCTAAAATGGAAAGGCCACCTTAAAGAGGTATTTACTATGCTAAACTGAAGGTAAATACAAAAATATATATGATGGAAATATTTATGGGAATGTAGAAACAAGTGCCTTGAGGAAAGGAACTGTCGAATTATTTTCTCTGAGCTAAACAAAAGTTGCTGGCTAAGATATTGCACTCTTTTATTAGCAGTTTAACAATGGTTGTAGGCAGAGATTAGATTGGCCAGTTAAAAAAAAAGAAAAAAGCACTGCAACAGAAGTTTGTAAAGGTTTATTTTGTAAGAATTGGAGACAATTAAAGCTCAGCAATACAGCTGTTTAGAATGTCTAGAACGCTTCCTTGAAAAAATGTGAATTCTTCTGTCAGGGCAAGTGAAGACCTCAAGAATAGTGCATGGTCTGTGTCACTGCTTTCTTTCAATGTCTACATAAATGCAGCTCAAGAACCCTGCTGGAACCATCAGCACTAGAAATTACAGGCTGACTTGTTTTCAGACTGGTAGTGAATAGCCATAACTTCCAGGAGAATGGTCTGCTGACTGCTCTGCCAGGAGAAGTGCTTTTACAAGGCAGTGATCTGTAATATTCATTCTAGGAGTGAATGAATGTACGAGAAGCTGTAGGCTTCTCCTTCCTTTGGAGCTAAATTTGAGAAAGGAATTCTTAAAAACACCTTTCTATTAATTGCTTACTGTAGCCTCTCACTGTACAGTGTTACAAATCCATCTGGACAAAAATCAGTCTGAGTTTATTCCCCCTCAGTTAAAGAGAACAGTTGTGGGAAGAAGTGCAGCCCCTCTGGACCTTCTAATCCCCAATCCTTCCCTCCCTGATAAAGTCAGCCATGCTGCTGGCAAGGTACACTGATACTGACAACTCCCTTCTCCTGCTGATAACAGCATTTACCTCAGCCTTTGCCTGCATTAAAAAGAGGTTGCAGTAACTTAATTTAAACCAGTGCACTTAAGTCCAAAAGGCTGCATGTCCTCTTTTGCTTCTGGTTGGTATGTTTTATTTTGGCAAACTTAAACTGAACTAAAATAGTCACCTGTATGACTATTGAAGTGTATTAAGCCTATTTAGACATGCTCCCAAGCTAAACATTTTAGCACTCAAGGCACCAAAGCAACGTGTCCCCCCTCACACAGACCTGCAGAAAAGCCAAAGCTTAGCTCTTAAAAGCCATAATCTGCTTTCCTCTGTTTAGCAAAAGATAAACAGCATGAGCACAGGGAGAGAATTCCTGCATTCTCTCCCAGGGATGAACCAGGAAACGGGTTTTAAAACAAGAAACCTATGTAACCTGTTTTCATAAAAATGTTACAAGCTACTCGCAAAACCCTTATAGCACACAATTCCATTATGAACACAGGACAAAGTTGCATGCACCAGCTGCACACACAGATGATGCCTGTTCAAATGAATCCTCTCTCCCCTCAGGGAAACAAGTTTTTGCAGTTTATTTTGGGGTGACAAACTGCACATAGAGCAATTAGAGAAGGAAACATGATAAAGGTCCAGAAATCTCCCCCCTTTTCCTGTTTTTGAAGGAGAAATAAACTATCAGCAAATATAAAGTCATATGGCAGGCCCTTGGCAACAGCTGGGACAGAATTTGTGCTGTTCCATCCAGAGCACAGCAGCTTCCATGGTACTTTACTTGAGTACCATGGGAGGCACCTGGGGCTAAATCAGTAAAACCAGGTATCCATGTAGGAGCTTGAGTGATGTTTATTTGCTACCAACTTCCTAAAATCCCCTTTGAGCTGCTGCCCTGGCATTGCTTGGGCCTGTGTTTTTGTGAACAGGAATATATAAAACTGCTTGTGTTGTAGTACTTCTCAATTGTACAATAACCCAAGATCTACTTAGATTCTCAGGGTATTCCCCTGTATTTTTTTCCCCCTCCAGGCCTAAATACAGAAAGCACTTGCAAACTTATTTATCAGCCTGTGTTCCACATACTGGAGAAGAGAGGTGTATTTCTCCTTCTCTATCCAATAGCCTGAGCGGTCAAAACACTTGGGGATATCTATAATTTTTACTATTTTCTTTTTCAAAATTTCCTGCACTGTGGAGCAAGAACTAAATCTATTTATTCATGGTTGTGGCAACTATGCTTAACTATTTTGTGATATGTGTTTTGGTCTCTACCAAGCGAAGAAGAATGGTCTCTGGAAGAGCATAAGCATCACCATTAAGGTAAATAATCAAAATGGTTGTTCATAAAATTGTATGTAACAAGATCATTCCCTCTGATACACCTTCTTGACTTCCTTGCCAGCTTCAACATGTACCCACTGAAAAGAAAGTCTGAAAGAGAGACAAAGCTGGCACAATTCATATGCAAAATAATTCTCCAAAATAACTGCCAAAAGTCACGGCAAAGATACAAGATCCCATCTCATCTGTCTTCCAAAATCTTTGCCTTTCAGAGTTACATAAAAAGCCTCTAATCTCATTGTCAGACTAAAGAACATGGTCAGAGTCAAATAACAAACATGAAGTTCTAGGAGATGGGCAAAATTTTGCTCACAATGTGCCTTATTCCTTCAGCTGCCTTGTGCATATTGTACTCAGGGCCCACAGAATCACAGCATAGACAACATGTGCCAGAAATGTCCTGCTGGGCAATCTAATTGTACCTTTTTTCCTTCTGACTGGACCTGCATGCTACCATTTGTAAATGGGCAAATTTCAGCAGAAATAAGCAAGAGTATTTGATTATTACATTGAACTCAGAAACAGGGCAAAAAACAGAACCAACAGCTCCTCCCTCCCAAGTGGGTGTCCAGACCTTTCAGTTAGTAAGTCATTTCTGTGCTCCACCCTCTCAGTCCAGAGAATCTTGATTTGTTTTACATAGAAGTGGAACAACAGAAAGCAAAAGCCTTACTCCAGTCACAGGCAATGTAATGCAAGTAAACACTACTTTTTTGAGCATGCAACACTCTGTGTGATAAACCACCCTGAAAAGCAACTAAATTAGCCCATGCTAAAGCACCATAAGTATCTCTGCATCACATTTACTTACAGGTGACTAACCCAAGGACTGGGACTATGCTGTGTCCACCAAAAGCTAAACAATTAGAAATGGTGATGCTCAAATTCAACATCACCAGCATAACTTTGTAGATTCAGCTTTGAGACCCTGACTTGTTTTTCCTTTTCTCAGTTCAGATTTTTTCTAAATCTGTACGTTAGCTGCTTAGGTTGTTCTATTCAAAGGTGCTAAATATTGATGCCAGACAACAGCAGAAAATATATACTCCTACAAGCACTGAAAAAAAATTACCTGCCATACAAAGGAAAATGACTCTCAAGCCTTGAAGTGCTCAAGAACCTGCATCCTATGAGGCAAAGCATAAAACAATTGATAATGCAATCACACCCCCTCACATCCCTCCATGCCCCTCACCCCAATCCTACAAAGGACAAAAAAGCAAATCCAGAAATAGAATGTTTTAGCACTTTTCTGTCAAGAGAGTTTAGAGGCAGAGAAGTACCATTACTTTATGGCCATGTACTGAAAGCACTACCCTCAGAGTAGGATAGGATATAAACATGACAAACTGTAACAATCTCTTGCTAATGTTATCTTCTGGAAAAATCCATCAGATACCAGGAAACTTCAGTGCTAAAGTTCCTTCAGTAAAACTATTTCAATCACTGCCCTGAAAAAATTTTAGTATAGACTATATGGCCAGAAGGCCAGAAAAAATCCTGGTCATGAGGAGATATGACTTACTGAGTCTGGAAATCTTTACACCATTATATAACCCAGTAACTTCTGTAATTAACTCCCTGCTGTGTAATGGCTGTTGACATCTAATCCTCAATGAAACGGGGGGTGGTATGAGACAAAGGAAAACAAATGCTAAGATATGTGATATCCTCTGCATTTGTCAAACTATTCTTACACAACATATTAAAAAAAACCTTAAATCTTAAATTTACCTCCATCCTGTGAGTCTTAGCTCCACTGAACAGAGCCTATAGAGTATAGAGTACACATATAAAGTAAGAGGAAAAGCAGCAAAGTGTGGGGGAGGACGAACCTCTTCTGCAGTTTAGACTTTCATTAACACAGTACCTGTGACACACAGAAGGACTCTTCCCACACACATAGCTCAGTCTGCCTTGACAGAGCAACTGCAGCCCTGAGCTGAAGATGTCTGCCACTGCCCTTAAGCAGGACAACCACTTTTGTTTATAAAAGCATCTTAAGGACCATAATTTCTGTCTTGTGTTTGATTTCTTGTTTCTGAATGACATATGAGGGCATAGGTGACAATAGCCTTTCCACTGAGGAATGATGCCAGAAATAGGACAACACTACATGACATTCTCCTTTTACTCTTTTAAATACTACTCAAGCTCATGCTCTCCTAACCTAGTTTGAGTAGAATTTAGAACTGTATTTATAGCTTTTCCACTCTGGAAACTGCCTTCACTTGCAGAAAGGATGTTCTCTAGCAATTAAGTTGTGTATTATAAGCTGCAGTATTGCCCCTGAGCAAAACAGTTTGGGCTAAGCCTGCCCGCTTTTGATCCCAATTTCCTAATTATTATGGATCACCCTCGTCACTTGTGTTTCTGTCAAGTGTGAAGAGTTCATGGGGATTGGTTGCATCAGTTCTTTTCAAAGGGGAATTAAGCTGCATTCAAAATGCTGCAGGAGGTAACGGCAGAGTCAGCAAGTCACAGTGCCCTTCTCTCAGACAGTCCTCTTAAATCATGCTCTGAAGGAGGGATGTAACAGAAATAGCATTAGCCAGAGGTGAACACTTCATATCGAATACTCAAGCTGAATCTTTGCCCAATTTTCAAACCAATTCCAAATGCACTATCAGGTTAGAAATTTTGGGGGTTTTGTCATGCGTTTTGTAGTTCTTGCAGAAACAGGACCATGAGAACACTCATTGGCCCCAGGAAATGGAGTCAGTGGAGTCACTCAGCTGCAATATGCAAATTCTGAAAACTTGGTTCTCTCAGCTTCCTAAAGCTCAGGCTGCACAGCTGAGCCAGAGCCATGTGACTGTGAGTCTGCCCAGCTCTTGCTAAAATGGGTTCTCCCTGGCTATCTGCAGCACACATACTGTTCCCACAGACCGCGCCTGTCATCACCAGCTGTACCACCTGCCTGGGCTCCTGGCGCCCTTCTGCAGCTCCTCCCATTACTGAGCCATTTACTCGTAATAGCCTCACCCTGGCAGTGGGACAAGGCAATCAGGGAAGATGCTGGTTCTCTCTGGATCTGAAGAACATGATATCCCTTCTGAGGCTTTAGAAGGTGCTGATATCACCCCTCTGCCAGTTCCACCTCTCCCCACGAGCACAGTCCCAGGCATGCTCTAGACCCTTACACATACCTCTCCTCAGGTCATCCTTGCTCTGAAGTATGAACAGAAGCTTCAAGTGCACAGCTGAGGAAGGGACAAAGCAATACCTCACTGGGCTGTCTGATGCAACCCACTGAGCTACATGCTCCCATTTATTCTACAGAAGCCAGGAAAATGTGTAATAAACTGAACCCCACTTCTTGCTGCTTTGCTTGGAGATATTTGGGCTGCACCTAGGAACAGCTGTGGATTTGCTGGCAGAGAAGACAGTAGTTCTGTCAGTACAGCTGACAGAAGTCCCCAGCTACTTGTGGCTTTTCCAGCTAGAGGAAGAGCTGAAGATGAGGAAGTCAGCTAGGATGTAGTGGGGAGAGTGGTATCAAAGGTGCTCATTTAGCCAGACCCACAGCTTCCCAGGAAAATCTACTTTTGCCATTCTCCCATTTTGACCTGAGCCAGGCTGGACCTCTCTGGCCTTCAAGGGGAAGATGTGGTTAAAAAGGAAGAGAAAGGACTACACTGTAGGGCACTTCCTATTACAGGTTCATTCTTCCACAGCCAAGGTGGAAATGGCTGATGTCCTGCAGACATTTCCTAGTACAAGTGAATAATAAAAAAAAAAAGATACAACAAATTGCTGCCCAGAGAAAAGAAGAAACTCCCTCACTTTTACAGGTTATGGTGCAATACAGTGAAGGATCAATTAAAAAAAAAAAATCAGGACAAGGAATAGCACCTTATATTTAAATATATTTCTCTTACTTACAAATGTCCCAAACAATCCTTCCTCTCCTTCAGGATTTAAGCTGCTATATCTTCTCCACACTTCATTGAACAATATTGATCTCATGTATAGCATGGAGCTGATGTAGCTTCATGTTCTAGTTCAAAGGAGCTTACACATTTCTCTCCCAGTCCTGGTGAAAAAGAAATTCCATTTCCAATATGTCTCCTGGCTCTTATTCTGTACTGCCCTACTTGGGCTCTGCAAAACTTCCAAACTTTGTGGATCAAGCACCCAACTCTGTGAAAGTGTGGGTAAAAATTTTGCCAATTATCTGGGGTGCAACCTAAATAACGAGTCTCAGCTTTAGCAATCCACATGGCGTGGCCTCTCAAGTAAACCATCCCATGTTTATTCCCATCAAAGTATCTGTCCAATGCATAAATGAAAGATCCTCACAGGATGGAAGCTAAAGAAGATTTACTGTCAGTGCTGACAGAGCAAAGCAGGCTACCAGTTTTCTACAAGAGAGTAAAGCAGAAACATTGTTAAATTTGGAGGAAGACTCCTGGGAGCCAAGATTTGAACAGCTATAGAAGCCAGAAATTCCCCAGTCAGCAAGGCAGTTTTAAACACAAGCCTGACTGACTGGAATTACTTATGTGCTTGAAATTACATGGACACTGAAGTAATTGCCAGATTGGGGCCAACAGCTATATCTGACATGGTGAGCCAAAACATTCCCTACCCCAGTATGTACCAATGTTCCTTGCTATTAAACCTGCACAAAGACTTGTGCCATTAATAGGTGACTGAAGCCCTTGACTGAAAGGCTATGAAGGACTTATTGCTAAACATTAAACACGACATTTGTCCACCTGGACAAAGATCATATGCACGCATGTGCAGCTCATCAAAGCCAGATGTAACCTGTAAAGACAAATGAGCTGGCCAGCAATCCTCTTGGATTTTCTGGACAGCTGTGTGCGTGCTTTCAAAACATACTCTGATGACACCCAGGGCAAGCAGATTCCAAATCCAACTTCTGAATGAGGACACGAACCTCGGGCTGAAGGAAATTCCTCTGGTTTGTTATCTGTAGAGCCTTTCATCTGCATTTGCTCCCGACTGATGTAACGACACCTCATCAAAATGGTTTCTAAGAATATCAAATGCATCGCTCAGAGCGCCTGCCACATAATTCAGAACTGAGTGCCACAGCACAGGGAATTAGCCCTTCATTTCCATTTGTGGCCCGTAGATGAGAGAATTGTTAATTCAGCAGTTCATTTCAGAGAAAAATCTGATATCTGCCCCTTTTCAAATCAGGTGGGGAGCTGAAAATTCAGGGTTGGCAGTTCAAGCAGACAGACTGCAGGCAGAGAGATTGCACACAGAGTCAGGATGTTCTCTGGCATGATCCTATTTATGAACAGCGAGCATGAATTCCTCCTTCTGTCAGTAGAGGAGAAATACATGAAACAGTGACAGTATCTGAGGTCACAGCTGCAAATGCCTTTGAAGGTGAAATTGTTGGTGTGGAAAAACCTTTAGTACTGTCTTAATCAAATTTCACTCTAGGGCCAAACTGAAAAAATAAAAAAGGATGTAATTAAAAATTAAAGTCCAAAACTGTTCCTGAAAACTCCTACTCAGCTTCTGCATAACCTTGAAGCTGTCTGAACTCCCTGGCTAAGTTGCCTAAAGGTGCCTCTGCACAGCCCCAGAACTACCTGCCCTGGCAAAGCAGGGTAGGTCACTATATAGTAGCTGCCTGAAGAGTACGAAATTCTAAAGAGCAAGTGGTTTTGTAGACCTGCATTGCACACTTTCATTTTCCACCAGCAAGCCAACACCTTTTCTCACAATTCAAAAGAAGAGCTTCAGTTACAATGACATATTAAAGAAGAAAAAAAAAACATTAGATGAATGCAAGGACACATAGGTGTGAATTCCACATGATATTCCCACATGCTAAAGAAGGGCAAGATCTCAGGTGTGCTGCTGTCCACACCACTTCCTCCTAGCTAGTTCTGGTGAAGTTGCATTGCCAAGTATTAACTGCCCTCAACACTGAGCAGGTTTGGAATTCCCCAACCACCCAACAGGTATCCAACAGCCTATAAGGATGCACCTGACCTACTGGGTTTATGAGATATTATTAGCTGCCCCTATATGCACTACAGCTAAGTGAATGATGAGCCTGCCTTGATGATCAGCAGGCCTAGTGACCTGGTGTTATTCCTCAAAAACTTGCAATTACTAGGATTGCTTGGTAGTGAGCTCGAGGGCAAATTAGAATAGTCCACCATGACGATACCAACAGAGTATCTAAGCCTGGACCTCGCCCATAACAGAAATATTTTCTCTGATTACAGAGGACATTCTGGCTGTCCCAAATCTTCTGACGGAAAACACACAGACTACAATTTTTGTGTTGCACCTGTGGAATAATTAGTGACACTTCCTAAGTTTAAAGCACCTTATACAGGAGAAGTGGGGTGAAGCAAATTTTATATACTCTACCCATACCTAAATGTGTCCTCCTACAGATCACATTGTTTATTAAAATATCTTGGGGCGACTTCCTTTAGCTTTTAAAACAAAGAAATTAAAGACCAGTGTAATTGCAACAGTGACTGTCTTTGCAGGTGCTCCTCATCACAGCCTGGCACCAATCAGTGAGAAGGAATTTCTGACTGCACTTGTTTCCCACACCTCTGCCACCAGGGCTGACTTAATCTAATCAGTGTATGTTCATTTGCTGTGTCTTCTGCTGCTGATCATGGTTAAGAAGTTTCCACTCTGTGGACATTTAATCCTTCGTCTCTGCCAGAGTTCCACCCATCTCAGCTCTAACCTATCTAATTACTACAGAATGCAATCCGACTCTATGAAAAACTCAAGTTGGAAAAAAAATTATTAATAAAGTAGATCAGCTGGTAGAACTGATATGACAAGAACTTCTGGAGAAATAAAGGTCATAAAATGTAGTCAGACAAAGCATCTCTTAAGCAACTTAATTTGCGCCTCTCACTGTGCCATAAAACCAACTGCGCTTCAGAGGAAGAGCAGAATTTTATGGCAGGGTTTGTATTTTGCCTTGCTCTTTATGCTGAATGGACTCTCAGGTGCTGTTGTGATAAAAATAATAGAAAACAAAGTAAAAGAAGGAATGGAAAATATATATAATTCTTCACAGGAAAGCCTATTTTGATCTGTTCGTTTTACAGGCTAAATATTGCCACACTGTCAAGCTTGTCTCCCTCAAGGCACTTGATGGTTAAGTTTTGTAAGTAAATCACAAGTGTCTGCTTAGGACAGGGAGTTCTTTAATTTTTTTCAAACCTCTTCTAGACTTTAGGTACTAGTGAGACATGCTAATTTGATTTCCAGCCAAACAATTTGACCATTCACACTCCAGCTCTTTCAGACTCAGACACAATTCTGAAAGTATCTTGAACATTTAGAACGTTTGCAAAAATTTCCAGTCTCCTCCCTTCCAATAAAATACTCATCAGCAGATAGATTCTTTACTGCTCTTCCCTTTCTCAGGCCAGACTATAACTTGCCATTTAAAGTCAGTGCTGTTAATTGTCTTTGAAAGTATTTATGTTTCATCAGTGTCTAAAGGCCCCAAAGCAAAGCAGAGCTTTGTTAGGCCTGGCATTACATAAGGCAGAGAAAGATTTTGTCCTGAAGGGCTTTCAGTCTAAGTACGAAAAGCAAAATGAGCACAGAGAAGTAACAGAAGGACTGAAAATACATGACTTGTCTGAGATCTTACAGCCAGTCAGGAATGCACTGGTCTCACTTGTAGTTCTCAATGAAGTCAGTCTTTTTTTCAAAAGAAAAAAATAATTAATGTGATTATCTCTTTCTGCCTCCATCTCCATTGTAGAAAACACATATTGGTATCACGTAATTTCTATACTTGACAACTACAAGCATATAAAGAGCTTTAATTGCTGGTTCTTTCTCACTGTGTAAAGACTGAGGTTGAAAATCTGACCCCTGTTTGAAAGGACTGTATTGGATAGAGAGGTGATGAAGATTTCACATTTAACTGGCTCTCTATCCCCAGGACTAGATTTTATTAGGTTAATGTTTCAAAGACATGGCTGTGATGTCCAATAAGGACTATGGCAGCATTCAAACAAAACTTGTACTCAGAACAGCGTAATACAAGAGGCTTCTTCTCAGAAATATCCCATTACATACACACTCATTTCCAACTGAGACTGAATTAGTCAAACTCTACTCAATGCCCTTAGGTTAACTCTGCAAACCCCTTTGGATTGCAAATCAGATTGGCAGAAGCTGGAAGACAAGGTTTGCTCAGGCACTAGGAACAACTCAGGCATCCAAGTTCACAACAGTTATGACTCAGTCTGGCTCAGTTTCTGTCAGTCTGGTTAAAATGCATTGTTTGTACCAAATAAAGCACAAATAACAGCACCTCACTGCTGCTGGAGCTGTAGGACACGATGCCCCACACCCCTGACACTCACAGAAAC
This sequence comes from Daphoenositta chrysoptera, assembly GCA_013397915.1. Taxonomy (NCBI): domain Eukaryota; kingdom Metazoa; phylum Chordata; class Aves; order Passeriformes; genus Daphoenositta; species Daphoenositta chrysoptera. The sequence goes on along the minus strand of VZRO01004822.1, from coordinate 498,133 downwards.
TTCAGCTTCAGCTTCCTGCTCGTACATTTTCTCGTGGGGCAAGGCTGGGCTCCGTGATGCAGGGGACTCTTCAGGCAGCTCTGAGTCTCTTTATCTTGCCAAGTCCTAGAGTCAATATGGTGAGATTGTTTCTACTCTTCAAGTTGGTCTGATCCAACCACTCTTTTTCAGAAATGATAACAAAGTGGTGCTCTCATTAACACATTTGATTAATTACTCTAAAGGATTCAACCCTGACCCTTGCATTAACCTTTTTGCTCAGCTTTATTCTTGGAAGAAGGCTGATTTCCTCATTTTCTAAGAGTGCATTATCATTCCTTTGGCCCACTGGGCAGGATGCTGCCATCTTTTGGAAACAAGGGGGATATTCTTGATTTATACTGAAAAGAAGATTAATAGAAAATTGTGTGATGTTATGTAATTTGGGGGAAACAAAATCCCTTCTCTTTGTTTTTTTCTGTATCCCCTAGAGAGTCAAGAGAATGTTTTTCCAGTACCTTTAGGTAAGTAGCAATTACATTACCAGGACTTTTTTTGCACTTTAGCCAAAGGAAATTTTCTTTAACGTGCATAAAATGAACAGTCTGTGATGCAGAGACAACTATAATCTCTCTTTCATAGGGAAGCACATAAAATCCAAACTACAGCAAGCAGCCTGATATCCTTACACACTCACTCTCACATTCTTTACTCCCTATGATACTTCAGATTGTGTTGCATCGTGGAAAAGTTTCAGCATGAAAGGAATCCCACACAAATCCACTGATATCCTAGTGGGCTGCAGGCCTTTACACTAACATCCCTGAACAATCACTCTAGTCCATAACAATGGAAATAGGACTGTCACTGCCATTTTCCCCCTGGTGTTCCAGCTGTGCTCTAAAAGAAAAGGACAGCAGCTGGTATTTGTGCTCTGTTATGCAACCAGGATGAGGAACACTTATTTTGGAATACAGCTTTTGTTTTAGGCATGACAAAAATACCAAACTGCTCAGAAAGGAAGTTACAGGCATTTGAGAAAGCTGAAATTAAATGCATAGAAACACCAAACCTGTCATAGTGAGGAACCTCTGCTGGCATTTCCTCAGCTGAGTTTACTCACAGGTTTGGACCTTTGGCCTCATCTCTAGCCAAAGGGCAAGATACAGACCTGGGAGTCTCGAACGTCGCTGTTCCTGAGCGTGTGTTCTCACTACCACAGTTAATTGAGAAGTATCTTGAATTAGAACGGAGTAACTCAGTTACCCACTGTAAATCCCAATGAACTCGAGTTTTTTTACTGTGGTTCCTTTCATTTCGAGAAGCTGTGGACTCCAGGTGCCACGGTGCTCCTGCACCGTGGGGTGTGTCCCACTGCCTGGGTGTCTATGGCTGGCACTAGAGTAGGTTCCTGGAGAGTTGCTGCAGTGCTGCAGACCTGCCCTCCACTCCCCAGCGATACAGGAGGATGGCTGTTGTACCATCTAACACGGCAAAAACCACAGCAACTGCAATGCACCTCACCACACCTCCTCCCGGGACCTAAAGCCTCAGAATTTCTAGCTCCTAAAGTTTTGCTTTAACAGTATCCACCTACTTCATCTTTTTTTCCCCTACTTACGTTTCAGAAACTCAGGCGGCAAGAACACACCACTTAGCAATGCAGGATGTCTCCAGCAGTAACAAATGGACTGCTTTGGAAAATTGGAAAACATAATTGCTGGGTTGGGGTTTTCAATACATCTCTGAAAACATAATCTCTTATAATTTGAGTCCTGACTATGCTACCACCTACTAACACACAGAAAGACTCACCAAAGTGGAACCGCTCTTTAGTCTCACCATGATTAACACCTGCCACAGGAGATGTAAATTCCCTAGCAGTTGTGAGCTAGGATTAGAACAAGGTTGAGGTTTTTGTGTTTGGGTTGGTTTTTTTCCTCCAATTATGAGGAAAAATAAAGAGCTTTAAGAGACATGGAAGGCAATATTTTTTTCCACCTTTATCTTTTCCCATTTCTCAAACACAAGAGATTTTTTTTTTCCCATTCAGAATTTGCTTTGGAAACTTTAAATGCAAATGGGGAAATTTGTTGCAATAATTTTTAGAGCAATCTCCCTTCCTGTACTTCAAGTGCCCTACCAAATTTATTCTACCTTAACTACCTGCATCACTAGGTACTTCCTAAAATACAATTTACAGTTTATGAAACATTTTCTGCACATCTGCAGAGAACTGGCTGATTACATAGTCCCAACACCTTTTTGCAACTCAGCAACTAACCTGGATGAAATACCTTCTCTCTTGACATCATGCTTCCGAGCAGCCAATGGTAATTCCCCAACAATTATCACTCCTCCATGGGAAGCAAAGAGATAGGACTCAGCATTGCCAACTCCCAAATATTTAGGGGAATGTTTCTTGCTGCTCTTACCCCCTTGTAAAGTAGAGTCAACATGTTTACATGTTTATAATTCTAGTCCTCATAAGGCCAGGTAGAAGTTTGAAATAGTGATGCCTATTTGTTATTTTGTGAACTGCTTTACTTCAAAACTAATGTCTGAATCTGGTGGAGATATGGGTTGGGATATGTGGAAATAGCAAAATTTTATGTCCATGCTGTAAAGAAAACTTGTATCCAGATTACAAAACACTAGTCTAGTGGAAATCTTAAGGTATTAAGTTGTAGACATAGAAAGATCTTAATGATTTTTGGTTACTTTGAATTCCTCTGAGTGCTGATATACAAAAGTTAATGATACACAAAGCAAGTATGCATCTGAAGTCTCTCAGTATGCAAGAGATCTACTTCTGCCATTGTGTCCTCAGCTTCAAAAAATCCTAATTAGCAACCGGTCCAGTCTGTTAATGAGTCTGTAACATCATTTAACTCTGCAGCCACATGCTGTTCAGATTGCCTTTCCTATTTTAATGTGAGTTAAATTGGGGTTTAACATTTACTCATCTCCTTACTTTCTCAGCTGTGAATAATCCTCACAGCTCAGTGATTTGGCTGGTATTTGTTACCTGGGACATGCTGCGAAATTGCTACTACCTGTCCTAACAAGCCCTCTGACTGAGACAGCTGACAAAAGTCTAAAAACAAAATGAAAGGGGAAAACAGCAACAAATTCTCCTCAGCTTAATTGGGTGGTGTGGAAAAGGGGTTACCTCATCAGCCTTTGTAATTTTCAGGGATTAATTAAAGGATAATGTTTGCTGCAGAGGAGTTTATGAGGCAATAAATAGCTTTTGCGGCTGATTAAGTGCCAAAGCAAAGCTGATAAAGGCATCTAATAATTGCAAAAGCCATTTAGTGCCTTGAATACATCTCTGCCACAGATGCAAGTCTTACTCTGTGACAGATCAGCAGCAGACTAACGAAACGGAGAGGCGCCCTCCTTCCCTTTAGAGACCTTGGGTGGGTAACTAGAAAAATCCGCAAGGTGTGCAACTCGGCCCCAAATCCGGGCTGATCCTCACCTGGCAGGAATCCAAAAAGCCGCAGCTGAAGCCGTCGGTTTTGCTGCTCTGCAAACGCTGCAGCAGCGCGGAGCCTCTGCGGGCCCCACCTTGCCGGGGCCTGCTCAGCCCCCAGCCTTGCCCGCCTTGGCGCGGGGTCTGAGGCGAGGGTTGGTTTTTGGGCACACAACGGCAAACCCGGGAGGGGGGTGAGATGGGAAGAGGGGGAATTTGAGGCCGGCTTGCACTGGGCAGCGGCGATCAGTGGGACCTCTGAGGGCAGGGGGCGCTGGGGGCACCCCACACTGTGCCCAGCGCCGGCAGCCAGCGCGGCCTCACAGGCGCTGAGCTCCGTCCCTCCATCCCCGTCCCCCGTGAGTGCGGTACCAGGAGCCCGAGGAGCAGGGAGGGACTCGTGGTCCTGAGGCCCTTCCTTCTGTTTTGCCATTTGGAGTGTGAGGGATAGGAGGGCATGAAGGCAGGGAAGGGTTAGGCTGGATATCAGGAAAAGGTTCTTCACTCAGGGGGTGTTTGGGTCCTGGAGCAGGCTCCCCAGGGAAGGGGTCACAGCACCAAGCCTGACAGAGCTCAAGAGCAGTTTGGACAATGCTTTCAGGAACATGGTGACTCTTAGGGCAGTCCTGTGCAGGGCCAGGAGTTGGACTCGATGATCTCTCTAGGGTCCCTTTCAATTCAGGATATTCCGTGTTTTCATGACTCTGTGAAACCAGTGCTGGCTGCTGCATCCTCAGGGCTGGTGTTGGGCCTTGGAGCTCGTGTGGAAAGGTTGCAGTTTCTCTCTAGGTTTCTGCACAGGTGCAAGAAGCTGTTGGGCATTCATAGCCATCTGCCACTTAAACTTAAANTGGTGATTCTGTGATTCTGTGAAACTTACTCGGACTTCGAGACTGGCTGGTTTGTTTTCTCCTTTGGGGTGGCACAGCAGGCTCCTGTGGTGGTGGTCAGAGCTGCTTTTCCTGTGTAAGTGGGAAGGGGATGAAGCAGCACACACCAAGCTCCCAGGGGTAAAGCATTCTAATCTCTTCCACACCAGTACTGCGGTGGCTTTGCCAGCTGTGACCACATCTATATTGGAGGCAAAAATACTGCACAGTGGGAAACTGGGAGAAATACACCAGATCCAGGTAGAATAGGCTGACAGCAAGCACATCCCATGTCCCTTCTTCTTCCTTTGCTTTCCCTGCCCCTACACAGCCCATGTAAACTGTCATGGGTTTTGGCATTTTTTCACTCTCCTTGCTTTGTTTGCTGCCTTGCTCTTCAGCTGATAAATAATAGGCACAGCCAAAGAGTGATGCAACTTCCAACTGTGAGAACACAGAGTTCTGCATTTTATAAACAATAATTAACTACTGCTGACTGTGCCGGCCATGAGAAGCCTGAAATGCTGATCAGATCTTGCAGCTCTCATCAGGGCAGCAAAGAAAGCAGAAGTATCAACTTTGAATTCTGCCACGTTGTCCTTTCCAGCTTGCAAATGAACTGATTATTAAAATGATATGATGCCTAAGTGGGTGAGCTTTAAATTAGTTGTAAACAAAGAGAGACACTGGTGGGCTGGCATTAACTGTTAGTTTTGTTATTGTGCATGATTCCTTCCTCTGCCATCTCTTGAAAACACATACTCTTGAATATAAGCATGGGCCACATTTTGACTTTGTGCCCAGAAGTGAGCTTTGCCTGTTTTATAGGTATCCAAACATGTCGAGATGAACATGAAATAGCACCTGAGTACCTAAAGTTTAGTTGACAAGATTGTTGTGGCTTGTGAGTGGTATTTGCAAAATAGAGGCACCGAGAATGAACAGTTGCAAGTCTCCCAGAAGCGTTTTATAATTTGGACTGTGTGGAGGTGAGGGCAATGTGGAGAAATAGATCAGAATACAGTGAAGGATTTTCCTAAAGGCACATTTGTTTTGGTAATGCAAAGTCAAAAGTCAGTTCTGTTGTTAAGTGAGGCAGCTCTGATTCAGAAGAAAGGCAGGAATTGGAATGCGTCGTTTTCTGGGCGTTGATGTATTTTTAATGTCTTCCCTTTCTGGCTACAGCAGAGATCATGACAAATTCAACTGACTTTTTTCAAGCTCTGTTCTTGCAAAAGCAGATTTTAACATCTGCGTTAGCTCTTCCCTTGGCTTACCATTACAGATTTCTACTTGAAGGCTTTATTTCTCAGATGCTGGGCTGTGATTGATAATTAAATCTCTGCAAGTGCAGTATGAGTCATGAGAAACAGGGTCAGAATACGTAAATGTGTATCTGGAGAGCGCAGTATTTACTCAGAGAGAGCTAACACAGAAAAGCAGCAAAAGCACACAAGTTAAGCACACGATCCGCTTGGGCCGCTACACGGAGCAGTATTCCCATTTTCTCAATGGAGTATCTAAGCACCCAGCCTGCATAAACTGTGAAATGTAATTACCCTGACATATGGGAAATTTCTGGCAGGCACAGCCTTGGCATGGATAGCACAGCATAGCCCTGCAAAGGCCCCTGGAACTGGAGTGTGTTGGAGACATGGCCAGCATGTTCCGATAGCTCAGCTATTTCTGAGCCTCTGACTGAACTGCAGAGTAGATCAGTTTGCTGCGTCCCTGGAACAGCCATTTGGCAGGATGCAGTGTATCCTTCCTTTCTCCCCACTCCTGCGGCTTCTGCACCTGAGGCTGAATTTATGGGTTTGAAGTTTCTGCTCTCTGGATCGACTTCCTTCCCTCATCTGAAAAGGGAAATTGAGCAGTAAATGTTTTCCTTTAGCATGTGGAATTTTCCTCTTACAACTTAGCAAATCCTGATATGAATTTTACTTTAAAAGAAAACACTGAAGGTCATCATCTGTAAGAGTTTGTTTTTGTTGATTACTTGGTAAATTGTCAGACACCCAACTCCAAGTGAGCTGTCCACATGACTGAGCTAAGAAAATGGAACAAGTCTTGGCCCTGTGACTTTTTAAATCTTTGATAGCCTTAAGGAAGGATAGATAGCCTAACAAATTTCCTAAACCCATGTGTGCTGGTTTGTGCCGATGCAAGGCTGGTGGGTACAACTTTAGATGTAAAGTTGCAAGTTTGGATCCCAGTGTCTACAGGAAGTTAATAAAAATTAACCTAATAAAAACTCTCAACCTTGGCAAAGGACAACTTTTAAATAAGAGTTTCTCTCTGGTCTTCTTGCGTATCTACTGCAGCATATGCACAGTGTAAGCATAGTGTATTGAGCTGTTGCCCAAGAAAAAAAGATACAGAGGAGCTTGGCACAGACATTCTACTCTTTGTGTTAAAGGTACCTTACTGTTAGAAATAGAAGAAAATTAAGTTTTTGTTGTTATTGCATAAGGCTTATGAATGGAGAGGACTTGGCATTATGAACACCATGCTTGCTCCAACCAACAAAACTCATCTCAGGGTTCATACCAGCAGAATGCACACACAGAGAAGATGAAGAAGGGCATCTCCTGTTTGAGTGACACCCAAGATCACTGAATGATGTCAGTGTGAAGTCAGAGCTCTGTTATCCTGCTGCTATATGGTCCTTCCAGGAGGGGAGTGGCATTCCTGTACTGGAGATTCCTGAACAGGGAGTTGGCCATAAAAACAGAGAGTGTAACTGAACAGATACCTCCAAACCTGCTGTAGAGGAGAATACTGGAGAACTTGTGAAGCCACTAGAAGATAAGGAGCCAACTGAAAGGTTTCTGACACAAATTCAAAGGTCATGTCTTTTAATAGACCACTGAAAGAATTTAGATGGATTATCATCTCTATAAAATGCTTAAATTCAGAGAACTGTCCTTGAAAGTAATTAACTTAAATGAGATTTAAAAGGTGAAATAATTTTTACTCTAAAGCATCTCTCTGCCTGGTTTAAAGAAAGAACTCCATCTTCCAAGCTTTTGATTACAAAGCAACTTAGCACAAGTCAGGTACTGCTGTGGTCCTTAAAAGCTTTAAAGCTTGCCCTATGCCAAAGCTCTATTAACACTGCACACCAAACTAGATTTAACACTACATTATTTATCATTTGTAAGCAAGTTAATAAAAGCTTTGGTATGTGAATATGTTTTCATCTTAGGAGCTTTCCATAGTTTCTAACATGGCTTAAAAGTTGCCCTACTTCTGCTTGAATTAAGACTTAATTAGAAATATGTGCTCTTTGCCTTGCAACCTGTGGAACCATGAGATAGTAGGAAAGGTAATGGTAAATGTAAACATTTGTCTTTAAATCTGGTAATCGTAAGGTAAAATATAAGATTTGTAAAGATAATGGACTAAATCAAAAGACTCATCTTGAACTAATTTGAGTTAAACTAAATCACTATGTATACTTTGGATATTCAGAGTAATTTTGATTTCAGCAGCTTGGAATAAAACTTCCAAAAGCACTAGGAAGAAGGATAAAAAACCAACCTAGAAACCTGCAAAAGTCATAAGTAAATTTGCAGAAAGCAAGCAGCTTCCTGCCTAAATGGATTCCAAAGATAACATGCATTGAGAAAGACAGACTTGTTAGACTGAATTCTTAGTTAAACTAAGTACAACAGACATGGCAGAAGGTGTGTTTATGCAGACCTGGTGCATGTTTGCAGAAGGTAGTTCTCCATTTAGTTCTAAGTAGACTTTTAAGCAGTCCTTAAGTTTGGTTTAAAAGCAGCATTATGTGTAAAGTTGTTTCAAAGTTGTTCTTTCCAGCCCAGAATGTGGTCACCAGTAAGAGGTACTTAGTTTTCACAGGTTAGCGGGCTCTGAATCAGGAACTACATTCATTTGGCATCTGGCTTTGGTGACTATTAGTGGCTTTTTGATGGTATTAGATGATAAGAGAGACTAGTTTAATTCAGTGCAAATTACACACAATGCACCAAGCCTTGAGTATGAGGCAGTAGAGTAGGTTGCCCAGAGATGTTATGGATACCAAATCCCTGGAAGTGTTCAAGGCCAGGTTGAACAGATCTTGGAGCAATCTGGTGTAGCGGACGGTGTCCCTGCCCATGGAATGGCTTTAGAACCGGATGATCTTTAGGGTCGCTTCCAACCCTAAGCATTCCAAGTCTCTGGATGGTTCTACTCAGTTCATGTTTCTTTGGGCCTTGTTGGTGTTTTAAAAAGAGGTTCTCAGTTTTTTTTTTTTTTCTTTTTCTCTTTAAGAATTTTTCCCATACATGTTGCTAGGAAACAAATTGCTGCGTACTTAAGAGAGACAAAAGACCTGGCCAGAGGGACAGGTCCAAGTGGCTGCCCTTTTTTACCTGGGATTTTATTGTGCAAAGCGAGAGGCCACGAGATTTGAACTGAATAAAAGATGGCAGATAGGACCCCTAGATTTCTTGCTTTTCCGGCATTGGAGAGGAGAGGAGCTGCTCTCGTGGCGCAGGGAATTCTTTGCTTTGCGCTCTTGCTGTCGGAAAAGCCCGGGATTCCAAGCCCGCCTTTCCCTGCCCCGCCGGGAGCCGGGCGGCCCCTCCGCCGTTCCTCTGCCGCTGCTTCGCTGCCCTGCCCCGCACACCCCCTGCCTGCCGAGAGCTCCCGGGGCTGCAGCTCCGGAGCTTGGTACATCTCGCCTGCCGCC